>JANHGC010002664.1:117280-129960 GCA_027560395.1 Boaedon fuliginosus | reverse complement strand
ATATTCAGAATGTTATGGTACAAAACAAAACTTGCCAGCTGCCATCGCAGACAACAACTCTGCATATACATAACAGCATTGTGTGAAAGTTCTAACTCCTACACTTTCTGTCACTGCTGTCAGCATTTGTTTTTCCTACTTCTGCTTCCAAATCATGGGCAGCCGTTAGGAGGGGAATATTTAGAATATGGAAATCAGGGCCCAGTATAAATTGCTTTTGCACTATGGACACAAACAAATAAAATTGATCCAGAGCAACTACATTCTGTGACTGCCCTGATTCCTTGAATGTGCAAATTCCATCTTAGATCCCAAAATCACAACCCACACTTTGCATAGTGAAATAGGGGGCACGTTTCGGCCCTGAAGAATGTCCTTTCCCCTGCTCATTCCTCATTCTGAGACGTGTGGAGACCAAGTCACAGAGTGCCTGATTTTGCAGGCACTAACTGGAGAAGTGCAATTCTGTGACCCAGGAGGCCCTGGCAGGATCAAAATGCAAACATGAGCTCTGGGCTCGCAAGAGCTTGGTCATTCAGAAGATGGAAAGGCCAGATAGATTAGCACACACATGAAGTCTAATGTGTCTCCCCACAAATGTGCACCCATGGCTCGCTTGCAAGGCCAAAAGCACCACAGGCAAATGTGCCTCCCAGTTTTATGACATTTGTTTCCATAAAAAGGTCTATAGAAGTTGGAAACCATGAAAAATAAAACTCATCCTTCCACTCAGTAATTTTCAATTAAATATCAAACTAATTCTCTAGTTTCCTCCCTTGGCATTATCTACCTATCCTCAGAATGAGGCAGTTTCTCCCTTTTCTGCCCAGTGAATGTTTTTCTTTAAGTTTGGCTGAACTTTCAGCCAACTAGAGTTACATAATACTTTCAGTCACCCTGAATAAATAAATAAATATTATTATGATCTTCCACAGGAACTGTTGTGTCCTTGTGGTGATAGCAGCAACTGAAATGGTTTACAATCAATAGTCATTCTTGGTAGTGGCAGGAATGTGTAATACTTTCCTTCTTTGAAATAAATAATAATTCATTGTTGCCTGCTTTGTAATAGTGGCCCTACAAGTTTGTTACACTTTGTTATTCCACTTTTTGCATACAAAATGTTACCACTTTGTTATTCCACGCACACAATGTACAAGTTACCTATACCCAACAGCACAGAACTGAAAAGCAACACTTGAAATCCAAACATTTTTTTCAGCATTCAGGAGAACAGATGAAAAAAATATTGAGTATGGTGATTCTGTCTCTCTGCTCAAGTTATGACGCATTCGACAGATGCTTCAAAGTGACAAGCTAGAGTATGCGTATAAGGTCTCACTAACAAACAATGTAGGTGTACACCATAAACAATTCCCCTAAAACAATTTCCTCTTCACAAAGAACCATAGAAACACAGCATTATTTAAATCTTAAAGAACAAACAAATAGAAGAATCAAACAATCATCTCAGGGCATAGCACTGACAAAGAATTCCATAATTCATAATAGACAATCACTAGAGTTCAGCAGCAGCTGACACAACTTATACATTCAAAGTCTTCTGTTAACTGAATGAGAAAGCAGGAAAGCAAAGGAAACAGGACTGTTTACTGTTCAAGCAAGGCATCCTGTATCAGGCTGATTAAGGCTCCTCCACTCCATCAGCTCGATGACTGTGGTTGAAAATGAAGGCTAGCACAACAGGCAATGCTGCACTGCTCATAAGTCTGATACCAACTGTATCCCAACGTGGCACACAGAATACTTTGCTGGTGCCTCTAACACTTGTTGATACAAGAGCTACTGCTGTCATTTGGGCATATTTCCAACAATGACTTAACAAAGAGAGAAAAGGCAGATGCAGGGTTTAATCGTATTCATGTAAGACAGGGGTGACAAACTCAAAGCGTCCCTGGCAACAATGAGGGACCGGTTCGTGGCACCTCTGCCAGTGAAAACAGAGCCCGGGAGAGCCGTGTGAGTTCTGTTTTCACTGACAAGAGGGTTTCAGGAGGCTATTGCAGTGGAAATGGAGCTCGGGAGCCCTTTTCACTGGCAGAGTGATCAGACCAGCACAGGCGCCCCCGATATGACTGATGTTGAGCTGGGCCCCCGAGATCAAACACAACCCTGATGTGCCCCTGAATGAAAATGAGTTTGACACCTCTGATGTAAGACATGAGGAAAGTGTGTGGGCTCACATACTACGTACCATTTTTGGAGTAGTGAAACATGACTACCAGTTGTTCAGTTTTAGCAGTAGTTCAAAGGTGAGCTTCCCTTTATTGGTGTAGCTGGGATTCATTCTTCACCAGCTGCCTATAGGCACTTTCACAACAGTGTCCTGAATTCTTCTGGCATCAGCTCCAGACCAGACTGATCTCATGCCACTTGCTTTGGGATCTAAAGAAGCTTAATCACTATCTCTGCAGACCTTGTGGGTCACTGGTTTTCTCACTGATAAAATCTCATGCCTTCCCTGCCATCTGCCCCTAAACACATGTGCCCAGCCATTGTATCTTGATCTATAACTTTCCAATATTTACAACTCATCTTCCTTCAATCTTGCATTCCAACCAGAATAGGAGCATTGGTCACAGCTATAAGGAAAAATAGCTGGTGGAAAAATGGTCAGCAATAAGAAGTGATTTCACGTGTACAATCCATACTCATGTCTAAGTGTACAAAAGGGTTGATGCTGAATTGGCTGAAGAACCATCAGAGGATATTAGTGCTTTGCATTTTTCCAATCAACCTCACCTCATATACTGTAACTTCCCATCAGAGCAACTTCTCGGGGGGATTTGGAGTTTATATTTCTGTATGATCATTACAGAGAAATTGGATGGGTGGGTGAGGGAGTTCTAGTCATTCTGCTATTGGTCAACTATAGGGCCAGAAAACACCGTCATGTTCTCTGATCCTTCTATATGTTTAGAGATCCTGAGTTAAGACAATTGTGGCCAATTCAGTGTGAGATGTTGTCAGGGTACAAATGCTACTATGAAGGCAAGATAAGGTGACAGCTGCCTTTCCCAAGTTCCTTTACTGGGATTAATATAATTGGCTGCTTTCTCCTTCCATTCACATTCATACCAGCCAGCTAACTCCATCACTTCAGCTTTCCACAAATTAGATACTTATTTTTCTCCTTTTGTCTTCTACAAGAAGTGCCTTTTATATAATGGTCACATTATATAAACTTGTGTGTTTTCCCTTCCTTGTGTATCCTTTTCTCAGTTGTAACTAGCCTATTAAATTATACACTAATATTTAAAGTTATGCTCTACTCTCTGCAAGAAAATAGAGAAAAAGCATTTATACACTTTGTATAAATGTAGCAAATAAATAGATGTGGTGGCTCAATCTGTCCCATAATTAATATAAGGTTTCTTACACGTCTTTATTTTCAGCTATGGATGTCACCCAGCTTGGCTTAAGAAAGGAATGATGAGTGAATGATATTTTTGCTTGGCCATAAAACTACAAAGGTCACTAAATATCTCTGAGAACGATCTATTTTACAGATTTGTTGTAAGGGCAAAAATTTGATAACTCTCCTTATTCTAGTCACGTGCCTAATTTTCAGATTCTTTTGCCCTGACAGACAAGCCGGGCAATACAAAATGGAAAGCCTGAAAACAGAAAACCTGGGACACATTTCACAGCATTTGAAGTGAAGGGATGAGCAAATATACAGAACCAGAAACCCTAAGTAGTGTTTGCAATTTACACAACAGAGAAAATATATTTTTGGTCTTGGGTTTGCATCAAAACGAGAAAAATGACTTAAACTCATTTCTCAAATGAGCATTGGACAATTATGCCAATTTTTAGACAAACACCTTATAGCAATATAAAATAATGCATGGCGTCTTCAGTACTTCCAATATTGTAAGTACTTCTGTCTGAAAACCTGTTACAATCACCTTGAAATATAGTCACTTCCTAAGTCTGCAGCCCCAGTTTTCATTGCCAAGATGTTTTATAAAGGTTAGAATAAATGGGCTCTTCTGTTTATTGGTACAGCTATCGTTTTAAATTTAGATGGCTTAAGGATCAGATGCCTTATTTAAGACCTAACAGAAATCTGCACTACAGACTTCTCAGCCATCATTGCATTCTCAATGATCAATTTTGACAAAACCTATTACATGACTGTGTCCTATCCACGCTATTTTCCTTGCTCCACAATCTTCTTTCCTACCTGTGAAAAAGACATTCTTTTATTTTTGTTCTTTAAAAAATTTGCAGTATCAAACACTCTGAGCCAGTCAGTCTGTCTGAATATCAGCCTGTCCGAGTACCTATTTTAAATTTAATACAAAGGCTCTTTCTGTCATACTCTGCTATATTATATTCTCTGGTGTCATGAGTATGACTACACTGTGCTCTTAAGATTTAACAGCATGGGATAGAACTTGCTAGTTATTATCGACTAGCAAATGGCAAATGTACAGGCTTCTACAATTTTTTTAATAGACATTTTCAACAAATGCACTTTATTTCTGTTCCTCGAAGTATCTTAGATTTCAGTCTCTCTTTGATAAGGCAACTGAAGTCTTCTACACAATGATGTCATAAACTCTGCCCACTCTTCCTAGCCATTCTCTCAGAGCCTGACGAACCCGGATATCTGTCACATGGCAAGTCAATTGACTGATGCAGGGAAATACCGCTGGTTGTAGAGCGATGAAGATCTGGTCTGGTAGGGATTGAATCTGATTAAGAACTGTCAGAACCATGTTGGTCCATGCCTAAAACAATGCACAGAGAGAAAGAGGGAAAAAAGGGAACAATTAAATCTATAAATTCGGACAATGCAAAAGACAAATGGAAGAACACAGAACAGTAGGGAAAATAGGAGGGATCCTTTAGAAGAAATGCAGTATTAGTATGCTGACTTGACAAACAGACATGAAACTCTAAAAGAAAATAACTACTGCAATGTGGTCTGCATGGAATTTACCTTGAAGATTCAACTGGTCCAGAATGCAGCAGCATAAGCAGTGATGGGCATGCCTCACTAAGTCCCTGTGTCTCCTCTGCTTTCTGAGCTGTGTGGACTATTGATATGCTTCTGGATACAATATAAGGTGCTGGTTATGACCTATAAAACTCTATATGGCATAGGGCCTGGCTACTTGAGGAATCACCTACAGTATCTCCTATGGTATCATCCCAACCTGTTTGATCCAGCATGGATGGCATGCTCTGAGGCCCTTCAGTTAAACGTAATCTTTTGGGACTTGGAAGCATGCCTTCTGTTGTGATACCTGCTCTCTGGAATGAGATCCCCTCCCGCACAATATCTGTGTGATTCCCAACCTGATGGCATTCTAGAAATGCTTAAATATATTCTCCCAGGACTTGTGTTAGGGGAATTCAGGCCCTGCCAAATTGTGCCTAGGTGTGGATAGCTGGATTTGCTGCTGGTTCTTGTTTCTTTCTCTTATCTTTTCATGTTTCTTGTGTTCAGTTGTATTCTGTTGGTTTTATTGTACAACACCCAGAGTTGGTTTTGGAATCAGCTGGTGACTACACTGAACAAATTAAACAAAACAGAATCAGAAAATATTGGATATTAACTTATTCTGGGAAGTTCACAAGGATCTTGTTGACATCTGAATTAATCACAGAAAATTCCGAACTACAGAAAAAACTTAGATGATTGTCAGAGTGTTCACGTGGAGATAAAATGGCATAAGGTACTTTTGCCAAGAAGCTGTATGTATACATTTTATATGTAGGTGTCAGTGTATATCTTTATGTATATAACAACATTTTGCTGAACATTTTCTAAGAATGTCATATGCTTAAGACTCATTGTGTAGTCACAAGTATCTCATATTTTATATAATCGTAGGTCTCTGTTTAAAAACCAGTTAGGAAACCAAGTGCCCCAATATGAAAGGCAAAAACAGGTCTCCCAAATTTAAAGTTCTTCCCCTTCATTACCTCCCTTCTTGCCTTTTCTTACCTGTATTTGTGCCTCCCCATCCCGGACCGATATACTGAATGAGCTGGCCGTCGACCCGGAGCGTGGCCTTTTTTCTTGCCTCAGAATCTCTGGTCCTGCGCTAAAGGAGTGCCTCATCTGGCCTTGATCAATCAGGTTTTGTGGCCGTTGGGGGAGAGGTGAATCTGGCCCTCTGGTGACGAGTGGATCCCCTTTCTTGTCAGTTTTCATCTCCTTGGAGAAATTAGCCAAGTTATGCTGCTGTTGTTTTCTTTTTTTATATTCCGTCATTAGTTTTGATATGGTTTTATCGGTTGCTATAGTATAAATTTTGTTGCTAGCACTCTCCCACCATTCTTTTTTCTTGCCTGGGTCTTTCTTCTCCATTTTGGGGCTCAAAGGTGGAAGAAGCAGAATATCTGTACTTCCCTTAGGAGTGAAGTTTTCGGTGAGGGAGTCCCTAATCTGGCTTCTATCATCTTCCGAAGGGGTGTTTTTTCCGGAAAGGGCTCCAGTAGATGGTGTGGATATTTCTGATTGAAAGGCTGGAAGGATTAAGACAGGGTCTCCTCTGAAGACAGGGAGCTCATCGGCACTATTTTCCAAATCCAAATGCATCTGAATGTAGTTATTACATAACTCCATGCAGAGTTTATGAAGCCTTTTGATTAGCCAAGCCCAGTCTGCATTGCTCACGGGCTGAATGCTCAAAGATGGCAACCTGGCCCTCCATTGCCTCTTCTCTTTCCCCCTTGGTGGGCTGACTTGAGCAGTCTCTTCAAAAATGTCTTCATCTTCTGAAGAGCATTGCTGGGATGAATCCGTGCTCCTTTCATCCTCTTCAAAAAGGATTTTCTTCACCTGTTCCGCAGTGATATTTTCCTGATTGGTCACAATAGCACAGATCAAGGCATGGAAGTAGATATTGAAGCTCATAGCTGACTGGCGGTACAAATTGGCGGCCCCACCAATGCCAGACACCTTTTTGAGCAAGCACTTCAGCCCAGTCCTTGTATCAAACTCTCTGGCTGTTCGGTAGGAGTCCAAGAGTAGATCAAAGATGACAGCCAAGTTCTGCATAGAAATGTACCTGAGGAAACCAGTGAGCTTGGTTTCTGGCAATTGGTGCACTGCCTTTTCTTCAGTGTGCGAGGGCCCTTTCAGAAATTCTTCCAACAAAATATCATATAAATTCTGCAGCAGCACTTGGTGGGAAAGCAGGCTCACTACAATTGTTCTGAAAGGGATACTTTGTGTAGCAGAAAAAGGAAGAGACAGAATTTAGAACCTCATTAATGTTTCTTGAATTGCTTAATTATATTCGTCTTGTTCTCCAAGAAACCTCTGGTGATAAGGTAACAACTACCTCATAATCATTATAAACTTTTGTTCTAAACATGTTCATTAACTAATGCTGCTTATCACCTGCAACTTGTTCTTGCAATGTGTGGGCTTTGTTAATCGCTGTTGTGTTTATAGTGCTTTCATTGTGTTTTAACACACTCTGGTGGTGGACTACTGGCATTTGTTTTCTGGCACCAAGTAAAGTTGTGGCTTTCTGAGGAACGCTAGGTAAAAGACTAGCCAAAAGGACACCCCCAGTTTCATGTACATTTCAGTTTGGAAGTAAAAGTGGTGGGGGTATTTTCTCTTGTGGCATGCGTGCAGGTTTTACAGTGAGGTATCACAGTGTGCCAGAAATTGTGCATGGAGATAAATTGTTGTCCTTGGTAACACATTCACTACTAGCAAAATAGCAAATATCTCACCATGGCACATTTGTGCACAGCGGTGTGGCAAAAGAGAAGGGTGGAATATACACAGGAACTTTCGAGGGTTTCATTTTAAAAATGCATCTTATAAATGCATCTGACAGAGGTTGCAATTCACCCAATAGCTGAAATTGTAACCGTATTGGCCTTCTTCCTTGCTGAATTAGTCTTTAAAAAGTAGGAAAGCTTCTCCCTTTTAAACTAGATAGTTAGGGAATGGCAGTTCATTTTAAGTAGCCATTTCAATTTCTTAAATAGCTAAGGGGATACTTTTTGTGGATAAATATCTGTATTTCAAATGCCATTTAAGAAAATACATGATTTGGATGTTGGCTTGAAATTGCATTGAAGGAAAGAAACTCTGTCTTACCCAAGTTTCCTGTGTATTGGTTGCAGCATTATAAAGGAAAATCAGACAGAAAAAAGAGAAACTCGACTAAGTGAAAACAAAACTGAAAAAAAACCACTTCTGGATTGACATGCAAGAGAATATAAAATAAGCACGCAGCAAACCCACTGTTGTAGCAAGTCTTGTAAAGATGAACATTTGTATCCTTGCTAAAAAGTTTTTTTTAAGAAACGAGCTTCTAATCAGAATAGGTCGAGAAATGGGGCGGCATGAATGTCATTTATTAAATTCCTACAACAAATTCAGAGTTTGTACCAATGGTCATAATCAACCCAGAAATCTGGGTTTAGGGGCTGTTGGCTTTCTGCAATAACCTCTTGGAAAAAAAAAAGGTCTCATAGTACTGTATATACATTCCCCTTTTCCTCTCACATACTTCGGCTAACTCAACATTAAAGGTGCAAATCTATGGTTTGCTGTGAGGGTCCGCATCTTAAGCATGTGCTAATGGTGCCAAGGATATTAGATGCAGTTCAACACCGTACTCTTATTCTGAGGTAAAATCCACATGTAATGCTGGACTTCTCAAACTGTAAGTCAGCACTACTTTGGGGTCATGAGCAACTCAGAAAGAGAATCACCCTTTAAAAAAAAATATTGCACTATCAACATTTGCTGCAGTCTATGTTCCTTATTCTATTGCAAAGCTTGAACATGCCAAGGTATACAGAGTAAAATTTAAAGACAAAAATATATATTTATTTCTTTTTCAACCCCATTCATTCTGTTTACACGTATTTATTTATTATTTAAGGGTGTCAGAACAGAGTTTGGAAACATCTGATTTATTGAATTACTCATTCCAACTACCTTTTATTTTCCACAGTAAGAGACTAAACAATCCAAATAGGAATACACGTATAATAAAGAGCCTTTCATCTGTCTCATTCTGCTTGTTGTTTAATCTGTTCCTTACCTTTTCTGTGAGTGGCCATTGGACTTCTTATCAGGAGGCAGCTCAATAATAAGCAGACATGACTGAGCATGCTCAAATCCTTCCTTGTTATTTGGTGTCTTTGGGGAGCACTGGGTGTCCAACATGAACACCTGTGGGAAAAAAATCATACCAATGTGCTATTGCCTTATTGTTATTCGGGAACCACAGACAAGTCAGCACCAGAGCAAGCAAGTTGAAATTAAAATGAGACTATCTGAATATTGGCCTATCCACTTAATCCATCTCATGTAAAGGACTTCAGCTAGACTAGAAGAACTATCGTGTGGAATATTCCCCAAGCAATTTTTTTAGTTGGCTCAATGTCCTCACTTAGCTCAAGGCAGTTCCTTTTTGATCTGTACTGCAAATGGAGTTGCTCATTGAGCAAAATCAGCCCAGCAGAATAACTGGTATTTTATTTATTTATTTATTATATTTTTATGCCGCCCAATTTCCAAAGGACTCTGGGTGGCTTACAACATGGATAGCAATAGCACTCAGATTTTATGTACTGCCTATCAGAGCTTTACAACACTCCCCAAGCAGTTACAGAGTCAGCTTACTGCCCCCAACAATCTGACCTTAGAAAGAATGGAAGGTTGAGCCTGGTGGGACTTGATCTGACAACCTGCTAAGCAAGTCATCAGAGACTGCAGTGCTGCATTTAATCACTGCACCACCGAGGCTCATTTTCTCCCCCAACACTCAATGAATTATCTTTTTTCATTTCAAAAGGTTCTTACTTTTTCCTATCTAAACCCATTCAATTCAATGAAGACATCAATGTCCAGGAAACATTCCCTTGGATTAGAAGGGTGGAGCACAAACTTTAAACATAAACAGATAAATAAAACCATATAGATGGTATATGTCAGGGTAATTAACATTACCAATGTAAAAAACCCATCTTTATAGACCTGATAACATAAAATCAACTCAAGAGCATGGTTAAAATGCTTCAAATGAATTACCAATTAATCTATTCCAGTCAAACCTAAGCACTGATTAGGTATTAAAACATCTTAAGAAGAGTGCTGCAGTGGCCTAGAGATAGAGCTCTCGCCTCACAATCAGGAGTCTATCCTAGGTAGAGGCAGCTATTTCTTTCTCTGGGCACACTGAGAATATATCTGCTGAACAAAACTCCACATTGGTGACAGGAAGGCACCCGGCCATTAAAAACACTCTGCTAGCTGCATTCGGTTGCCCAAACTCCACCCTACAAGGGATTATGGGGTTGTTAAAACAAGATGATGATGACTAAGACATCTTAATAATGCATCCATGCACAGAGCAGTTAAGTATGGAACAAAATTGTTTACTTGTTGGGCCATCGCCCTTATTCTCCAGTACTCAGCTTCGGCACTTGGGGAGATGGAAGGAGCTGCCATTTTCATCTCGCAGGCATCACCGCTCAGATTTTCAGAACCACTGTGGAAATAGCCCAACAGATTCTACAGAGAGGCAAAATGTTATCGATGTAGTAAACTATATCTTAAGCAACATGCAAAACTGAATGGTTCTCATATTATACTATTGTTATTCATACTTTCTGTTTTTCCAATATAAACTTGACAGTACAGTTAATTTTGGCTCATATCATAGATGATATTGAATTGGTACATTTTGTAAACTGGGGCAACAAAGCTGTGCCATGCAACTAATGTTCACTAACATCCACTGTAATGGGAAATACAGGTAGTTCTTGGCTTACCACCATAACTGAACTTGGCAATTATAGTCGTAATCGTGATGATCATAATGCAGGTCAACATGTAGATTGGCCCAATTTTACAAACCTTTTTGCGGCAATTGTAACTGTGGTCATTAAGTGAACCCATTGTTTGCTATAGATCTGGAAACTGTCAGAAAATGCTGGTTTCTGCCAAAACCATTGTAAATGTGACCACAGGGTGCTATAAACAGCTATAAATGCCGGACAATTGCTGAGCACCCAAAACGTGACCACATGACTGCAGGGGAAGGTGTTTTCTGATGTTGGAATTTTGAAACCCGGTAACTAGTTTTGAGGGGGAAGGGTCCATCAAATGGTTACTAAGCAACTGGTTGTAAGTCAAAGACTGACTGTAAAGCAATTAAACAACAGAGCCAAAGGCCATGCTAATGTAAATTGTTTCGATATGCTGATGATCTTATAGCTATCTTTAATTATCATGTAATGTCATTTACCAAAGGTTACTGAAGTCAACAGGAACATGGTTTATACTCTGGTTATACTATTAACTGGAAGATGTAGATGAAAGGCTGGCTGAGTCAAGGGAAAGAGTCAAATGGGGAATTACTCTGGAATCCCAACATAGGCACAAGAGGGCGAAGTCTGAATGCTGCCAAACCTTATCTAGTGACACCCAGGTGCAAACCATCAGTCTGAGATGATTCCTGTGTATAGGCTTGAGCAATAAAACAGTTAACTGAAGTCTTCACAAGTGGATCTAGTTGTTTGCGTCTGACAACCAAGTCCAACTGATGCCTTTGGAATCTATCGTAACTATACATTACTCTTCAGGAGTAGAATTCACCCTTTGTATAATTCTTTAAAAAGGAATAAAATGGAATAGGATTATTTTTTGAGGAATTTTGATTATACACCCCACGGGAAATAGTTAAGGTGGTCCAGATATCATGGATTATATTCAACACACATTTACTTTATCCGTTTTTGAAAAAAAAAAATTATAACAATTTAAAACTATTTTTCCTTTGGCATAGGTTTCATAATCTTTTATAAGAATATATAATTATATGTATAATTTGATTTTCTATTATGAAATAACATGATATATTTAGGTCACTTATATTTAATTTAATTTAATTTATTAATATTATTTATTAGGGCTTTTTGTTTTTATTTTAATTGTAAATATTATAGTTCATAATTTAATATTAATTCAATGTTAATATTTAATTTGATTTATTTAATTATTTATTTAATAAGATTTATAGGATGCTCTCTCCCAAAGGACTCAGGGCGGCTTACAATAATAAAACAGTATAAAAAATAATTCATAATATATAAAACAAATTTAAAAAACCCATTAAAATAGTCTTCGGGGTGTTAACATTAACCATTATAAAAAATAATTCATAATATATAAAACGAATTTAAAAAACCCATTAAAATAGTCTTCGGGGTGTTAACATTAACCATTATCTTTTTAACACATTTATTTGTGTATCTGTGTTTTTGGCCGTAAGTGCCAAAAAATAAAAAAATAAAAAAATAATTAAAAATAGAAGAATTGAATTAATTTTATGTCGTTATTTATAATTATAAGCATTTTTTATCCATTGGGTTTTCGGTCTTATTCAGTGTATGTTAATCACTATAAGATATTTAGGCATTTTTTTTCTGAATTATACAAATGTGTATAGATTCCCCTCTTTTGGAGACTCCTGAGCATGGTTTTTAGTGAAAAGAAAACCCACATTCATATATCATGGTATTCCCAAGAGCACCCCTATCTCTGTGAAATTGTGAGTTCAAAGAAACAAGCTGCCATACCAGTATTCATAAAATGCTGTATGTGGGAAGAAATAATGTATGTATGAATAAATAACCATACACTTTCCCCCCCCATG
>JANHGC010002664.1:98522-109664 GCA_027560395.1 Boaedon fuliginosus | reverse complement strand
ATGAGTGTGACCTCGTCGAAATGTTGCCTTGATACTCTCAAGCCTACATGGGAAAAGACCCGATTACACCAAGACTTTCATACACACACACACACACACACACACACACACACACACACACACACTCAAGGAACAAATTTGAATCTATCTGTTGAACTTCTTGTAGCATAACTAAGGAACCACATTTTTAGTACATGATATTGAAGTTCATTTTTCATTAGATAAGCCATATTTGCTTACCTGTGTTATCATCAAACTCAGAAAGGACACATTCAATGCCATCCTCGCTGCTTGTGGATCGTTCCTGGATCCTTTGGGGTAAGTTAGCAAATTTCCCACTGAGAAAAATAGGCTTCAAGGGCATTTTGTAGATTTTGGCAAGTAGCTAAAAAGGATGGACACGGGATAATTGGTTTGGGATTTCGATTGGCGTATCATGACATTAAGCTATACATTTAAAAAAGCACTGCTAAAATGTTTTTTTTAAATTTTTTGATAGTCTAGCTGGTCAGAACTAATTGCAGCAACGATTAGGCGGCAGAGAAGAAAATGATGCTAAATATGAGAATAGAGAATATGGATCATTACATACAGTAACTTTGAAACAACTTGTGATTTTAATTTCACTGGCCCTTTTCTGACCATGTGCTTTCAACTGTTAATACTGATTACTTGGGAATTTAACGGTAAATGTGACAAATAGAATGTAAGTGTTAAACTCCTCTCCTACTTTACACACTCAGCGGTGAACAATGTGGCATTATAATAAAAACAATAGGGGAAGCCACAAATCCTGATGCTACTTCAGTCTAGAATGTATCGCTTGAGATTTAAAATATGTAGCCCCCTTCACTGAGCCAGGTCTTTAATGCACATGAAAGGCTCACTGTGTGTAAGAGCCTCTGATTAGGAACTAATTTAAGTGCCTTGATGGAATGACAGCTGAATCTGTACGGCTTCATTCCACTCACCTGGGAACACTTTCTGAGATAATCAAGAGCAGGAAGGCACAAATCTGTAGATGGATATCCTGATGTACAGTCACCAATATCCTTGCAATCTGCTTCCCCTGTGAGGAGAGAAAGGAAAAGGTGAGACATGATTGATTAAAAGTCTATTGCTGTTATGAACTGTGTGTTAATCAAATCCAGAAAGATTTACTCAGGCACAAAAATAAAACAGGGTTTCAAAGTATTAACAGGTAGGGGGAGACAGAAAAAGTGTTTGGGAGTATACACAGAACTTGTTGGCTTGGTTCAGGGATCAGATACAATGCTGGAGGGTCCATGTATCCCTAGCTTTTCCTCAGGGTTCAACTGCTGGTAGTAAACATACTATACTATGTCCTTACACCAAGGATTGTTTTCCTCTGCTTCAGTTCTACTACTAAGAAGGAATTTGTTTGTTTGTTTAATTTGCCACCCATCTCACAACAAGGAATAGAAGAGCTAGAAGACAAAATGGACTAGGAGGAGTTAAGATCTCCTGCCTGGTGTTGTTATACATAGGAACATATTCCATTTTGATTGTACCCAATCATGATGGGCCAGAGTGTGCCCTTCTATTACATTTTTCTTTGTATAATAAAAGGCTTTAAAAAATGCTGACTTTGAAAAAGACGTGGAAAAAAAATTGGACCCTTGATGGTATATATGTTAATGGCAACAAGACTACTCTATGCACAGAAATGGAAGGATATTTCGATTCTACAATGGATGAATGGCAACAAAAGTTAATAGAGTTAGCAGAGATGGCTAAACTGACTATTTTGATCAAGGAAAAGAATATAAGCACTTTTCTTTCTACTTGGGAACCGTTTCTGGACTTTGTGCTTAAAGTGGAAAAAAAGACACTTTGATTTTGGGTTTTATTCATTATATGGATTTGTTGCTATTGAAATGGCTAGTTTATACTATTATGCAAAAGTAAAAAGTTGAGGTTTGATATTTAATGCCTCATTCTACTGCACCAGAGAGTCAGAAGTCTATGCCGTTTTTTCTTTTTTCTCTTCTTTTCTACAGTTTTTTTCTTCCCCTTTCCTTCCCTTTTGTTCCCTACTATTTTTTCATATATTTTATATTATAATCTAATAAAACATTTACAACTTAAAAAAAAGTGCTGACTGTCTTGTTAATCTTCAGTAAGTATATCAATTGTCTCCACTCCTGGGTTTTAGAGTCTGGCCAATTCTGAATTTAGAGCATTAGGCAAGCTGCATAAAACTCTCCTACAGTTGTTAATGAATGCTAATTGAAGGCACAATATGGGAAATAGTAGCTTCCAGAAAACAGCAAAAGAGCTATCTAAAATATAATGCAAAAATGTTTTCCAGTATTCTTGGAAAGTTATGGGAGTAGGAATGGATGGCCACAGAACATCATAAAGGTTCCATATGGGTCCACTTCGATAAATCAGAGCTGGTACTTCCGCATTCATTAAAAGAAAATCACAAATTATTGTACTTTTAATTGCATTGAGAAGTAGTTTTTGGTGTTGGCTATCCTCCATTACACACTGCTTGCCATCTGTTTCAAAATCCTCATATGACATAAAATTTGCCCATTTTCCCCCCTAAATTAGAAAGAGTTTTACCCAATCCTTTGACAAACTTCATAAGACATATGATGTAACTGGTGGCTGCATTTGCAAAGACTTGGATGTTGTCGGTATTTAGAAAAGCTTCAAAGACATCAAACACTGGAGCCTGGCATTTTCCTAAAAGACAAAGAAAATACTTAGATGATTACAAAACATTCCATTTTCGAGAAGCCGAATGGCTTCAGAGTACATAATGTAATTTGTTGTGGACTTTTTTTGAAGTATACCCTCTGCATTTTAAAATTATGTCTCAAAGTTAAGTCCCAAGCAGGTTTATGCAAAGATAGGTGTACTTAGGACTCCAGCACAAGGTAATGTTTCCAATGCCAAATTAAACCAAGAGAGATTCAACAAACATTGATGTGTCTATATGAACAAAACAGGAACTTTGAATTCTGATTGCATCACTAATATTTATGGTGGTATTAGAAGGCCATAGATTTAATCCCTGGAACCTTTATATGAAAAAAATTCCAAGTCCAGCCTTGTAGAACCTCTGCTAATAACTACTGATAAAGGGGGCACTAATGGTTTAATTCAGCATGAAGCAGCTTCCTGTAAGAACATTCATTCATGTATAAGAATAACATATTTGGACTGAAAAAAATCCAAAGCAATAGTCATTAGCATTACAAAGTATGAGTTTTTGTAATCTACATGTTGTTCCCTTCCATAGGGAGATCAGCTATAAAAGTACTGTACATCTTCATCTGATTATGCAATTACATAATCATGGATCCCTACTGATTGAACTGATCAGTAGGGAAGGAGATGAAGCTAGGATAATGTCAATCAGCCAAGCATCTGATTTGGACTTTGACTATCAGTTGGATAACTGTTAATTATGAAATGCCTGGAGGGATGAATACTTTCAGAGAAAAAATGGTTACCAGGGTCAGCACATTTCACATCAGTTCAGTTTGCAAACGCTGTTGGTTGTAGTTTGTGGGGGGGTTAGTTGTGGTTTTCTGTAATATTTGAGCAGCGTGGTAGTCTAATGGTGAAGATACTTGCCTCCCACTTGGAAGGCTGAGAGTTCAGCGCGCATGCGCTGAATGCATGATGTGCGTGTATCACTTTGGGGCTGAAAATCAGCTGGTCAGCTGATTTTGGGGCCTAATGTGATGCACATGTGTCATGTGCCAAATGCATGATGTGCGCGCATCACCTTAGGCCTGAAAATTTAGCTCCTGGTTCGGCGGAACCAGTAGCTAAATCAGCTGTTTTTCGGGTCTGAGTTGATGTGTGTGCAAGCGTGCACCTCATCTGCGTCAATTTAGGCCCAAAAAACAGCTGATTTAGCTACCAGTTCAGCCGAACCAGTTGCTAAATTTTTGGGCCTAAAATGGCTAAATCAGCTGTTTTTCGGACTTGAGCTGAAGTGCGCGCTGCACGCGCTACACGTGCATCAATTTAGGCCCAAAAAACAGTTGATTTAATTAGCTACCAGTTCGGTTGAACCGGTAGCTTAATTCTAACAACTGGTTCACTGAACTGGTAATTATTTTAACCACCAGTTCGGTCAAACTGGGCCAAACCAGTTGAAACCCACCACTGTTTACAGGGATATAAAAAGGGAATTAATTCTTACTGGAACAGCAGTGTAGCTGGGCAGAAGAAAAGAAGAAATTTAAGACCAGTCCGGGATCAACACAGTCAAACATTTTTAAAATAAATAAATAAATAAATAATAAACTAATAGGTTATTTTAGTCTAGATATGCGGAAAGCTTAGCCTCATTCTTTAAACAGTTATTCTCCCTGAGGTTCAGTCTCTATTTTGGATTGCCTTGTGAGTGTGCAGCCCGAATATTGAGAGAATACACTAATCTGATGATGTGCATGTTCCTGCTGATTAGCTACAGTGAAAAGTAGGCATGGCATTCCTTGTATATACCTAACACCTTGAGGTTAGCAGGAACAAAGATAAACACAGATTATTTTCATGCTGAAATTATGAGGTATTGGGAACTAAAAACAGTATTGCGTGGAAATGGTTGTCAACATTTGCTAACTTTAAAGACACCATTATCATATGAATTGTTTAGATGGCTTTATGTGTAGCTTCAAAAATCAAGCACAAAGATTACTTAAGATTACTTACTTACTTAAAAATCAGTGCTAGGTTACTGTAAATCATTAGATTTTTCCTGAAATGTGCTAAAAACTGAAGCAATAAAAATCAAAGTTTATTTATCAAATAGAAATACAACTTTATGCCGCCTCGAGTTCCCCTGGAAGGGGTGAAGAGAGGCGGGGTACAAATCTAATAAATAAATAAATAAATAAATAAATAAATAAATAAATAAATAAATAAATAAATAAACAACTATATTGGATTATCTTTAATATTTTGCAACTAAGTTTTGTATTACCTTTAATATACCAGGTTAGTCAGTATTTTTCTGTATTTTGCAACAGATTGCTTTTCAGAAACTAATTCATAAAGCAGGGGGAGGGGAAAGAGAGAATTAGAGAACCTCACCCATCAAATACTCTCCAACAAGGTACTCTTTAACTTCTGACTTGCTGCTGCTGCTACGCACAGTTTCTAAAGCACTGAACAATGGTCTCCAGCCTGATTGAACTCGAGATGAGCACACCTCCACCAGCTCTCCTATAGATGTGACCACCTGGTATAATTGAAGCACCAAAGCATTACAAATAGAGCAACCAACATAAAGAAAATGATAAGTTGGATCTAGACTAAACTAGGCTCAGAACACACTCACTGGGATCAAGCAAATGAATTACAGATAGGCCCCTTACTGGGACTGGCAACTTGGCTTATTAGTGAAACTGTGCTTGTGACCTTACTTCAACTTTGTTTTACAGTTTGGGGAAGGTTATAAATGTGAGGATAGATCAAAGTTAGTTTTTCATCGTTGTCATAACTGCAAGAGCCACGTATGAGGTAGTTGTGAATAAAGACAACCTATAGTTCAGACTCACAAGGTCCACTAACTGGTGAATTTCTCTACATATAATGAAATCTATGTTAAGTTATTTACCAAGACAATTCATACACTACAGTGGTGTAGAGGACAACATGGGAAAATTTGAGAAATATGAACATCAGAACTGAATTGAAGAGCTCCTGAAAAAACGAAAGCTCTAAATTGGGGAATGGTACTACACCTTCATGAATCTCTTATAAGTACATCAAAGAAACCAGGATATGGATTATTACAATCAACTTCTTTATCAACTATATGTTTCTAATAGTAGCACTAAAAATATCTGTCCTGTGATGGGTGGCATACAAGTTTAATAAATAAAATAAAATAAAATATAAAATAAAATAAAATGTTGTGTGGGATACCTCTATCCTGATACAACTGATCAGTGTGTCAACTCTGAAGCTGGCCTGAGTGAGGCCGTTTATTGGGCTTTAATGTTGCCACACTGAGCTGAGGGTTAGGGAGATAGAGATAGAGGGGGTTGTAGCCAAAACAAAATACTTTATCTTGGGAACCAAGGATATTCCCACAGGCACTCGGAGAGACGTGGAGCAACGTTACTAGGCAACTGGACAACACAAAGATTGGACCATGTGACAGACTATTTGGTGAAGGGGAAAAACTTTTACTTTTAACTTGGTGAAAACCGTGGGAATATTCAGTCAATTTTCACCCGCCTGTGCCAAAATGATATTTCCAATAAGTCAGTTCTTTGAGGAACCTGCTTGCCTCGGAGTCCTATTTATCCTGGGAGTATTACTTGGAACCCTGACACAGTGTTTTCTGTTTCAGCTACTCATAGTAATGTGTTATACAGAATGCTGATCCTGTTAAAAGCAAATTCTGTGTTAAAGAAATCATTTTCTACAATCATTTTGCTGGGAACTGGAAATAAACACTGGAAAACAGCAAAACTGTTACAAATTGTGATTGCATGGCTGCGAGACACTGCCAATGGCCATAATGGTGAGCTAGTTGCCAATAGCCCAAAATGCAATCATGTGACCACACAGCTTGTATGAGGCTGTCATAGTTCCAAAAGTGGGATGTAAGTAGTTTTGGAGAGATCTGTGGTAACGACAAACAGTCCATGACTACCTGTATAAACAAATGCAAAACTGCATCCACTAGGCATATAATATATATAATTTTAAAAATCAAAACTTAAAAACCTGAGGTCAGATCCTCCTTACTTAACCAAAATCTAGCTTGCCTGGTCCTGAATGTCCTCATCACAAAGTTCAAGCTGCATGATGCGCTCAAAGGGACGGAAAAGTGCCTCGTTGAAGTGAAAATGAGGTGGTTCGTTCCAGACTGTCAGAACCTCTGTTAGGATGTCATGGATAAAAGAAACAGCCTTCCGAGAAACATGCGTTTCTTTATGGCAGGCAGCCTGCAACGAGAGAATCAGAAGCAAAATATATAATATTTTTTGTTACAACAGGCAGACAAAGAAAACTGAGGAAAATATAGAGATTCTGACAGGAATCTAAGCTTAAGGAAAGTTGCTGTTCCTATAAACTAAAGCATTTAATTATTCGTTTATTTTTGTTTTGGCTTTTTTTATTCCCCACATATAATTTAATTGTGGTATATCAAGTTCAACTAGAGGACAAAAGTATTTATGTTTAGAAAAAAACAATTGTAAGATGCACCAAATATATGGGATACCATAGCTGAAATGATAACTATATACAAAAATAGGCAAGTAAGGTCCCCTCACATGTTTTCCTCATGATCTGCTGTCTTCCAAATTCTAACATCCCCACTCAGCATTTGTATTAACAGATGGATTCTCTTCCATTTTGTGGATGCAGAAACTATAGGCCAATATATCTGGAAGGCAGTAAGTTAAGAGAAATATCCCCTAGAACAAAGGTGTGGAACTATGGGTCCTTTATGGCTAGCTTGGGAATTCAGAGAGTTGAAGTCCACAGGTCACAAAGGGACCATAGCTCCACACTCCTGTCCTACAGCATGATCTTTTTTACATAATTTCATTTATCTTCCCAGATTTTTTTTTATGCACCTTAACTAGATGCTCTGAAGATGGTTACTCCAATCTACATTTGGAATACTACAATTTGCTCTACATGGGACATGAAGTTTCATTTGGAAACTTCAACTAATGCAAAGTATGACATGCTTATAGTGCAATCACGATATTGCCACATTATGCTGCTGTAATAGGTGTTGTATTGGGTGCTATTTGGTTTCCAAGTGCAATTTAGGATGCTGGTTATTACCTAGAAAGCCCTGCACATTTTGGGAGGTGGGTATCTAACATACCCACCTGAACCAGGTGAATGGAGAGCACCTGGTACTTCCCTCTAATCAGGAAGCCGAACGGAATAGAATTTGGATGCAGATGTTCTTAGTAGCTGCTTCCCTCCTTGCTTTGGAAGAACTTAAATGTGAAGGCAAGATGGCCCCACTCTTATGGCCTTACAGAGAATAGTTAAAATAGGACTATTCCAGAAGGCTCTTCTATTCTGGTAATAAAACAGGTTGAGAAAAATTTGTTCCATGAATGTTTCTTATTTTTTATTGTAAGTACATTGTTCCTTGTACAGTATTGTATTTTGATTTAATATACTTCCTTAGAATAGGATTGTCCAGCAACTTGAAGACTTATGGACTTCAACTTCCAGAATCCCCCAGCCAGTATGGGAAATCTGGAAGTTGAAGTCCACAAATCTAACAGTTGCCAAGGTTGGACACTCCTGTCTTAAAAGGCTCTGAAATGAGGCAGTTTTTTCATTCTTCTAAATAAAATAAAATTAAAATGTTGGGGTGCCAATTGCAATGTGAAAATAGTATAAACGCTGTAATTTTTTTCCTCTTCCCATCCCCAATTTCACTCACTTCCACTAAGTGGGGAGCCACTAGGTGCCAACAGCGCATAAGATGGAGCAAAGGCCGTTTTCTACTCCTCACAATTCGGAGCATGGCTCCTCCTAGGCGGAACAAGTGAAGGGCACTTCTTCTTTCTTGAGTGGACTTTATTTCTCCTAGAAGTTAAAAATGAGTGGAATATCTGGTAATATGATTTAAAGATTAAAATAATGCAATATATACATACACATCCAACTTCTTCATTGTTTCCTGCTATTAGTTCAGTCATTCATTATTTTACATTTTTAAAATAATCCTTCAAAACCAAGTTTGCCCCAGTGTGCCTTACAGCACAATAAAATACAAACCATGCAATTCTAAAAACTAATAAAATATACAATAAAACAAAGTAATCAATTAAAGTATATAACTCTAAAAAATAAAAGCAGTGAGCAGAATAATTAAAAAGTTACTAAGCACCATATATGTTTAAAATTAGCAGACTGACTGATTAAAATGCCTGAGAGAATTAAAAAAAATATATTTTCAGGTGTCAAAAAGACAATAAAGTCAGTGCCTCATTAGGACATTCTAGGTCAGTGATGGTGAACCTTTTCGGCACTGAGTGCCCAAACTAGAACACTTTGGGTTTTTTTGAAGACATTTCGCTTCCCATCTAAGAAGCTTCTTCAGCTCTAACTAAATGGTGGGGCTCCACATCCATTTGCACTACTCGGGTAACCCTGAGGACATAGACAAACCTCCAAGTGGCCTGAACGACTGTCTAAATTAATGCAAATGACCAGATGTCTACAAGGAATATAAATCCATTCATTCCCCACTATCTAGTCAGAGTTGAAGAAGCTTCTTGGATGAGAAGCAAAACATCTTCAAAGAAAAACAAGAAAGTCTCGCTGCCTCTTGAAAAAGCACCTTTGGGTCAGTGAAGGTAACTTTTCTGAGAAAAGACAATGTGATATAGGAAATTCCAAACTCAGATAAAAACCTGATTAAACCAATATTAACAGTGAAATACATTGTTTATTTAGAAATATTGAATGGTGGATGAAAATATAATTCATCTGTTGAACATTTAAAACCTTCTACTAGTAGTTTTAACAAGGCAAGTTAAAGAGATATTGACCTTTTTTCAAAATCAAACTAATCTCAGCTTTGAAGAAATAACATCTCACAGCTTGGGAGGTGATACAGAAGTCCCTGTCTTATAAAAAAACCCCCAAGCCATAGCAAGTATGGGCAGCCTCTTTTGCAAGATCTCAATAACCAAGGCAGCCGAGTCTTAAGAAACTTGGGATCTAGACTGGTGAAAACTTTGAAGGTTTAGACCAGCTTAATCTGAATCCCCACAAGAACTAGGACCTGCGCAGATCCTTCAGCATTAATGATCTTGAACATGTGTTGTTAACAATTTTGCATCCGTAATTAGAATAAAGAAGTTTATGATACCTGTTCCAGAAGCATACCTGGCATGGCCAAAGAGTAATCGACTGTGTCTGTAACTGACTGGAAGAGTTGGGATTGGGATGCCTTTTTTAGCTGGTACAGGAAACCTCCCAAAGCCATCAGATTCAGTTTGTCCACGGCATCTTCAAAAAGCCTTCATGGAAAGAGGCAGAAGGTATCAGTTCAATCAACAAGGAATGGGGTATTTCTGAATCCTAATACAATCAGCAAGGAGTAATTTGATTTTGTTGACTTTAAGTAACTCAACTTTTGGTCAGTTCGATAACCAACAAAACACAGGGGAAAAATTGAGAATATATTAAATACTGTAATAGTACAGTCAAATGTGGGGGGAAAATCTATATGAAAATCCTGATTTATTGTAGATTTATGATAGAAATGTGTAAGAAAAAATATATAGCAAAATAATATAATTTCTAAAAAAGTAGTTTAAAGACATTATATAGAAAAGACATTTGAGAAAACTGGCAACACAAAAATCATGAAGCACATCACCGTAAATATTATGCAGCATGCTTAGAATGAACCACAATGAGCTTTAGCCTTGTGTTTTCCCTATTTTCTTTTCTTACACAGCCAGGACGAGGCAGAGTTTGAACCTGTCAGTTTCTTTTTCCGAAACAGTTTTCAATGTTATCAGACAATATTAATCATAATTAGATTCAAGCAAACCAACTTTTAACCAAAATAATCAAGCATAGGATAACTGTAGTATTTATTGCTGGCAATGCAAGTTGAAGAGAGCAATATGAAGTGTCCATTTATTTCTTTATGTATCTAACTTTAAAGCAATTATAGGCTACTTCCTCTTCTGAGTTTCTTATGACACGTTACATTGTTATTTTTGGCAGTTTGCATCTAAATTTCACAGAATGATTTTCTAGGCCTCTTGAAACTACAAAAATGGAATGTGGGTGGGGCAGCACATCTAGATTTCTCATCACTAAATTAGAAGACTAGCTGACTAGAAGTTATGGACGCTTCGGCCTTTCATGTATCTGTTATGTTATGTTCATGCACAGGAATTTCAGAATGGAAAGATACTGAGTAAGAACAATGACCTAAGAATTGTCTGTCTGTCTTATCTGTCTGTCTGTCTTTCATAACTGTCCTGTCCTTCCGTCCGTCCATCCATCCATCCAGGGATGGGTTCCTACCAGTTCGCTGGTTATCTGCTTTGTGGACGCGCTTCCTGATCAGCTGTCAAATGCGGGCGGCACGCGATTGATTTTAAAATCTTCGTGGTGTTCTGCAAACACTGATCC
>JANHGC010002664.1:82746-94701 GCA_027560395.1 Boaedon fuliginosus | reverse complement strand
GCCTCGGGTTCCCCTTGACTGGGGAAGAGAGGCGGGGTATAAATCCAAATAAATAAAATAAATAAATAAATAAATATTACAAAGAGGTAAAACAGGCCTGAAAACAACAGCAGATAGGAAATAATCTCACACTCATATACCATCAGCTATTGTTTCTTACTTTATTTATAGGATTCTTGGTTGCAACTCCAGGCAAACCTTATGGGGGATAAAATAAAAGTCTCCCTTGAGTCATGTTCCACTTATGGTTATTACTTTGCTACATTCATACTATTTTCTTGACAATGTACAGAAGTGGCCTGTCATCCTCTACTTTGGAAATCTTTTTTTCCCCAGCTGCATCAAATTTAATAGTCTGAGATTATCTCCCATCAATTATGAATGGAGTCCAACCCTAAGCTTTTTCAAGATTGGAAAGGTCAGCTGCACAATCACCTATTTGACAAATACTATGCCATAATAAAATATATTTCTAAAGTGGCTGCATATATAAAATTTCTATTCTTGTTTTATGCAATGGGATTCTGCTTGTTTTAAATCTGTACAACCTTTTCTTTCTTTGCTTAAAGAAAGCATTCTTGGTCTTGCAGAAGATACAGTACGGGGGAGGGGGCAGGAAAGGAGCAATATGGAGATCATGAATATCTGACTGAGGGCCACTGAACATCTGTGAAGTCGTACCTTGAGCAATGGCATCACTGGGCTCTTGGGTATCTCTTTCTTCTTTCTCCTCTTGAACACAAGAGGCAGCTGCCATCTGAGCAAGGGCTGATGCACAATTAGCAGCAACACCTATCATTAGGAGGAAAACATCTGATGAGTTATAGTTCATTACAGGAGCCATTAAATGTGCATTTGCTAAACATCTGGTAGCCCAGAAGGAGAAAGGTCACATAGCTTATTGCTCTCGTTTGTTGAAGCTTCCTTATTGGATCTGAAAGAGTGCACAGATTTATTTAAAAATGAAAACTATGCCAATGAATACCGTCTACCTAAAGCACAACTGAGCCGAGCTGCCTTCCTTAGCCCATCTAGACTCATGCAGATGGCATCCTTCTCCTTTTGGTTCTGCTCCTTGATGCCTTCAGCCCCAAGAATGAATGCTAATCCTTTGGAGCTCCCTGCCATGCGGCCAGTCAGAGGTGTTGATAAGGTATCAATCAAATTCTTCCAGCAACCAATTAGAAGATATCGGGCAAAAGCAACTCCTGAAGCAAAGAAAAGTGAAAGACAGTCTTAGGAATTATTCTAACTATGCTAAATATTTAATCAGAAGTTATATCTAAGGATGGGAGGGGAACTAATTTCCTCCCATCATAATCCTGATGGAAATTCTCTCCATCATAGTGACATTGGCCCAGAAAAATAACCTCCACAAATGCTTATGGGATCATTCCCCCGACCCCTTGGAGCTAATAGAAGGGCAAAGAGGGGATTTTCATAGGACAAGGATAAGGTGAGGCCAAGATTGAGATATTTCGATATTTCAATATTTCAAAGGTTGTGAATAATTTAAATATCAAGCACACATTTTTTCCACAATGTACATTTTAATGAACTATAACATTGTAAAATCTGTAAAATGACCCAAATGGGGGGAGGAGGGCAGAAGCATAGTTCATTGTCACAGGTTAAAGCTTTGAACCAGCTTTTAATTGAGATCTGTATCACACAGGCAGATGCAGTATAGAAGACACCAAAAAGGAAACATTTCCCTTTCAATCAATAGCTAAATCTCTAGCCTAAAATATGACACTGGGCACATCCCTTCACCTGCCATCAATGTATCATCTGGTTTCCAGGTCTGGGATAGAGGAGATTGTTTGGAAGCCGAAGCCATCAGCTGCCCACCTATCGCACTGCTTCCCAAGCCATCGATGTCTGCAAAGAAAAATATCTGGATAAATCACCTGTGATGTATCACTCCAGTTCTTTCTTTCATCTCAGCAGCAGTGGTAAAGTGATGGACATCAATTTAAAATAATTAAGACTTATTAATTACTCACCAATCTTTTTAAAAGGATGCAGTATTAGATGGGTCCCTATAACATGTATTTCTAATGAATTAAACACCGGTATAAATGCATCTATGTTCATGTTAGCACACATGCTTGTTTTTATGTAGTATTCAAAGGGCAACACTGTCATGGGACCAACCTGTCAACATAGTGATGAGTGGAAGGCTATGTTCTTCAGGATTTCCCCAATAACCAGCTTCCCCGAGGAGATTTTTCTCCAATACTTGATGGTAAAGTTCTTCAACCCAGGCCTGAGAAAACACCATCAATACTCCACTGGACTGGACCTGTTTCATGAATTCCTTCTGCAGAATGAAACAGCATTTGTTTAGTCGGTAAGATACACCTAGATGTATTGTTTCTTTCTTAAGGAATTTTACACATACAGATGTGACATACAGCACCCAACAGAGACAAAAGTATTGCTGTTTACAAAAGAAGCCTCAGCATCTCCCCCTCCCTCCCTCTCCCCATTTTGAGGCTATATCCAATTATAAATGAGCACTCTGAGTTTTAGCTTTGTGTGGTCCCCTCTTTCATTTTCTCTTACTGAATATTTCATTTTCTTTAGGTTTGTTAGAAATTTAGTGTTTGGCTGAACTCAGGGCACTATGGACTGCTGTACATCAAAAAAAGGGATGGCCTTCATGTCCCTTTTGCTGTGTTTGAATCAGGAGGAAAAGGTTGCATTCATTTTTAATTATGGATTTGTCTTCTGATTAATGCTTTTCAAAAGGGTTTTTTAAAAAAATCTAAACCCTAAACCACTGAAACAGAGGAAATAGATATCTTAATTTCTATGATATTTCATGCCTCCCTCTTCTTCAAATTCAGGCAGCTATGTTCTGTGTTTCAGTAACTGATCTTGGATACAGCGACTGTTCACCCTCATGAGCTGAAGAAAGGTTAAATCTGATCATTGAACTGGAGATTTACAGAACGGGATGTGGCCAAATGCAACATGTTCATCACTGTAGGGGTCAAAGCACATTTTGACCTCACCAGTAATACGGGGGACTGGGCTGGTTTCTTCCGATAGTATTCTGTGTTTGATAGCTTCAGGTTGAGCAGGAGGATGTAGTGAGAGACCGCATAGAGGCTATCTGCGTTCATCAAGTTCTGGAAGTTAAAGCTGACATTCCCTTCAATTCCTGGAGACTGCATCATGCCTAATAAATACAGAGAGATGGGAATTATGCATGAGAACCAAGTTTCAGTCATTTTTAATTCATAGAAAATAATGATAACTTATACCAGGGGTGTCAAACTCGATTTCATTGTGGGTTGCATCAGGGTTGTGTTTGATCTCGGAGGGGTGGGAGTGGCCAAGGGAGGCATGGCCAACATGATGTCACTAGTATCAGGGGGTGCTTGTGGTGGCCCAAGCACTTTGCCAGTGAAAATGGGCTCCCAATCTCCTTTTTCAGCTAGGACGGCCTCCTGCAATGCCCTGCCAGAGAAAACAGAGCTCGGGAGGGTCACACATGATCCTCCTGAGCTCCATTTTCACTGGCAGAGGCATGTTTCCAGGGTGGCCATGAGGGTCATATCTAAGGACCCCAAAGGCTAGATCAGGCTCCTGGGCCTTGATTTTAACATCCCTGGCTTACACTACTGAAACCACCTAGAATAGAGTAAAATGGCTGGAGTAATCGCTACAGTGCTGAATTGGGTAACTTTGGGTTAGTGATGGATTTCTGGGTAATTTTAGATAGGGCCCCATTTCTCTCAAGCACATATGACAATCCACATTACCACCGGAATCACTGTTCAATTTTGAAGAAGCTCTAAACATCAATATGATAAAGAAAATCAAAATAAATAATTGTACTGACTTCGCATACTACCTATAGATAAAGATTTGTATCATAATATGGCTGAACCTGATTTTCTTTTGCAAACAAATAAGTTTTCAATGGATTTTTTAGGACAATAAAAACATTGGAATAACATCTCATTCATAGATCTTTCCTAAAAAAGAAAGTCCACAAGGAGTCAGATATTCCTCTCATTAAAGTAAAATGTGATACACACACACATACATGCAAACATGTGGAGAAACAGGTAGGTTTGTAGGTAGGTAGTTAAGTCAACAGACAGTTATAGTCAGACAGAAAGATGGACAATAGAGATGTTCTAATATAATAATTGAACATTAATGGGAAAGTAAGTGAATTATCTTACAAACCTGAACAAAAAGTTGAAGAAAAGTTCTGGAGAGCCAAATCCACCTCTTCTACTGTAGCAAAAGCTATAAGACGAGGAAGGAGTTTTTCAAGAGCCTCGATAAACAATCTGGCACTGTGCTGATCTGCTTCCTGGTTCTTAAGTAGCTTCAAGGAAAGAGCAGCAGTTCGTAAAGACTTGTGACCAGGACAATCTCGTGGCGTCTGTTCTTCATCAGCTAAAGAACAGTTATCTGAACCTATATCCGACACATCTGACCTTCCAGAGTCTTTTTCTGCTGCCATAGAATATTGGTCACATGAATCAAATTCAGTTCTGGAAAGATCCTGGTCTTCAACACTGAAATTACTCTCACTGTATCTAGATCCACACGAACGGGCCTTGCAATCAACAGAAAGGAAATTAGTTATATCTGGATAGACAACATTATGGCTCCGTTGAACCACATCCGGTTGGTCAATGGTTTCTGATTCTGGGTCTTTATAATGAATTTCTTTGCCTACTTGTCCAGCTGGGGATTGCAAAGAATTTTTACGAATGTCAGAATCTGGTGTCGTCTGTCCCATATCTCCTTCTAGGGTTGTCTGACCAGTATCTGTGGTAACACTAATACTAATGTCAGGACTCTTTTCATGGCCTGGCTCCCAGGGGGCATGTTCTGATGACAAGATACGTCTCTGCCACCTAAAATCAGCATCATTGATCTCCATGGAATCTCTACTGGTCTCAGCCCCCTCCTTTAACTCGTCCAGCCGTCGGAGAAGCAGATGGACTTGCTCCTGATCCAGGCCCTTTCCTTGACTTAACTCATCCAGAGTTCCAAGCAGGGCACAGGCACAGGACACAGAGGCATAGCAGGCTTCAATGCCACCTTTTATGCAGGCTTCAGTCATCCCATCCAAGATTCTACAATGTGAAGAAAGATAAAGCACTCTTCACTCTTATGCCTCTTAAGTCAATTATACCATGGATAAAGAATTTGTACTGTAAAAAAGAGGGGTGGTTTCATCCCTTTGGTAATGAGTGAGCAGTTGATTAACTAGATCCATGTGATTAATCTAGAAAGAGTGCCGAGAAGAACAACAAAGATGATAGGGGGACTGGAGGCTAAAACATATAAAGAACAGTTGCTGGAACTGGGTATGTCTAGTTTGATGAAAAGAAGGACTAGCGGGTGAGTGTTCCAATATCTCAGGGGCTGCCACAAAGAAGAGGGAGTCAAGCTATTCTCCAAAGCACCTGAGAATAGAACAAGAAGCAATGGGTGGAAACTAATCGAGAAGAGAAGCAACTTAGAACTAAGGAGAAATTTCCTGACAGTTAGAACAATTAATAACTTGCCTCCAGAAGTTGTAAATGCTCCAACACTGGAAGTTTTTAAAAAGAGATTGGATACCATTTGTCTGAAGTGGTGTAGGGTATCCTGCCTAAGCAGGGGGTTGGACTAGAAGACCTCCAAGGTTCCTTCCAACTATTCTATTCTATTCTATTCTATTCTATTCTATTCTATTCTATTCTATTCTATTCTATTCTATTCTATTCTATTCTAATTAACAAAGGCATCATCTGATAAAACAATTTCTTGCCTTTGATTGTATTCCAGTCATTGATTGTATTCCAAAGGAAAAATCCTACAGATGTTGTGTCAGAATATCTACAATGCATACCTGCATATTTTAGAACTAAAGGTCTTCGGTTCTGAACTGAACTGAAGAAGCTTCTTGGATGAGAAGCAAAACGTATTCAAGGAAAAACAGCTTTTTAGGTCTGCACTCTCAGCTGAAGAAGAAGATTCCTAATTTGAATTATGGAAAGCCTATTGAATTAAATACTGTCAAAGAAGAAAACGTATTTGTTTCAAGAAATACAGTTGTCAAATATTGTAAAACAATGGGGTACATACAGTTTAAGAAGGTCCAGGTGGGATTTTCTTTTTGAAATTGATCTCTTTCTTGATTCTGGTTCTGTGGAGCAGGGACCTGCTAAATCACAAAGCCGCCGAGGACTTCCAAGTACCTAAATATAATGCAATTTAGCAACATCCAATAAATACATTATTTTAAAGACACTTTGAGATGGGTGGCATATAAATTTAATAAAGAAATAAACTTTTTCCAGTTAATCTTGAAATCACTTGTCAAAATTTATTCATGAATTAATGCAAAGAACATTATTACTGATTGTATAATAACTGTTCTTTTATCACACTATTGTTTTATAAATTTTATTATTGAAGACAAACACAAAGGACAAGACAAACCCATAAGACCAAAACACAGGGCATTGCATGACAAAACAACTAGACACAAGGGTAGTTCCCCCCCCTCCCACATGCCATCACTCTGTTAAACATAGAATTCCCACAGGACTGTCTTATGCCTAAAGATATTTACCCATGTAGTAGGGCTGTATTGCTTTTATCTTTTCATCTTCCTTACAACCTTCTCCTATTAGTATCTTATGATTTATTACTTGTTGTTTCTACCTTATGTTTTATCATTGTATTTTATGATTTATGATCTATGACTTAGCACTCTGTTGTTTGTATGTATGCTGAGAGCTTATGCATCGGAGACAAATTCCTTGGGTGTCCACTCACACTTGGCCGATACAGAATATTCCAAGGTTCCAAACAGTTTGCAACTCATAATTTAATCGTAACTTAAGTTGACAAATTTAAAAATCAACCAGGGAGTGTAAATTCACCTCTTTCATGATCTTGATAGCTTCTACTCTGTGCTGAGGTGGAGGATACAGAAGCATCCGATGGTAGAGAGATTGCAGAACAGGCTTCATGGATTCCACTGAGCCCATCAACCGAACAAGCTCCGCTGCGATGTAGTAAATAGTCCGTGCAACAGGACTACTAAGGGCAGGGGCAGTTGTAGAGCAACCTGATCCTCGGCCGTGGTCAGAGACTCCGGAAGAAGGAGAATCGGCTTCATGACCAGTGTTGCTGTGAGCAGATGTGATCGTTTTGTCATGAAGCGGATTGCCCAAGATTACTATCAGGGCTGGACACAGCTGCTTCCTGAGGAAAAAATAAATTAAAGAGATAATGTGGGCAAAGGAGTGAAGGATAGAATGTCTGAAGAGATAGTTAAAATAGTTTTGTTATGTTGGAAAAGAAAGTACAGTTTTATAGGAAAAAAATGGATAATCGAAAATAACTGAAACATAGAATGATTCACTTAGAAATAGAATTAAGACTTTGGTATCTAGTCAAACAATCCTTCACCCTCCTTCATCTATGTGCCCCAATTTGCACTGGTTTTTGACTAATTTTTGTCCCTATTTCAAAGTCATACACTTTTAGGTATAGAATGTGAGCAAATGCTGGACTAGGGGAAAAAAAGGTTACAGGTAGTCCTTGAGTTGTGGAGCCTGCCCATTAGGGTTGCATGTCAGGATAGCTGTTAAGCAAAATGGCCTCACTTAATGTCCTCACCCCTTGATGCAAATGTTTGTTAAATGAAGCAATCGGTGCCTCAGGGGTAGGGGAGGCCCCTGGAAGCCTACACAGGTCCAGAGTCACCTGCCTCTGTCTCCCAAGGCTACTCCCACTCTCTGAGCTCTATTTCTTGCTCCTCAAAATTCCCATGGTCCTTCAGCCTCCTTTCCATCCAGCAAGTTGCCTGAAACTTGCAAGCCTCCAGCTGCCTTCTCACCCAGCGAACAATGGGAGATCAGACCAGCAGAAGTTTCCAAACTCCAGTGCGCAAAGGGAGATCAGGCTGGGAACTAAAATGACAAATTTACCTTTCATCTACTTATATTTAAATAACTTGTTCAATCCATGGGCTATTTTGAGTTCTCCTTGAATAACTTTTCTGCTGTTTACTCTATTTCTTCTTGGATGCTTCCAACTCATTCCACAACTCCATGGAAATGGAAATGACATTCTCTTAGGCATAGTAATTTTTACTTTGTCCAGATGATACCCCTGTCTTCTTTAAAAGCAATATTCTATTGCAAATTTTCATCAATTTTCTGAACCCCTTGTGTGGTTAATTTTCTTCAGCATATGATCATTAAAGAAAGCTACCAGCCATAGATGATAGACATATGATTCTCAGGAAAGAAACAGATGCATTAAAGAGTTGCAGATAAGTGCTACATGAGCATTGCCTGATGTCCTTGCCTATTCCAGAGTGCTGTAAAGCCCCAGGTTGTAGCACTGAAGTACTGAGATACCAGTTCAAATCTTTTCTTAACCAAAAGACTGACTAGGGGATTATGGACTGGTTATTCTTTCTTAACTCAACATACCTCACAGAGTTATTGGGGTAAATTGAGATGCCGATATATACCCTCTTGAATTCAGTGAGAAAAAACAAGAAGATATTGTTTTTTCACTCCATTCAGTTTGCATGCTCTCTAATAACTCTATCCCTCCTGGTTAAGAGAAATAGATTTATATTAAGTCCCTCACCCCCCCACCCCTGTGAAAGGCACAAGTTCATTCATGAAATCCAACTTCAGTGTAAGATCCCAGCTTTCTCTGCTTCAGTTTCAGTGGGGAGAGGCATTGTTTCTGGATGGTATTCTTGTCAAAGACAGATGTGGCTTCTGATGTGCATCACAGAAGACCAAAAGAGTGTTGGTCACAAAGTAATTTCAGGCTCGGTTAGATTGAATTCTCTGAGTATTCCCCCCTCCCCCTTCTTTTAATATAAACAGATATTGCTTCTGCTCAAATAGACAGGCCAAAGAAGATTTCTACATGGCGGAAACTTTGTTCTTGGCATCATTCAAGGCACATCTACTTACCAGATGAGGTCAGTGAATCCTTTATGGTGGCGCATACTAGAAGAGAAGCTATTCAGCATGGAAAGAATGCATTCCAGGTAGAGAAGCTGCAACTGCTGATTCTCACTGAAAAAAATAGAAGCACAAAACATAGCAGGTTGACTTTCCCATGAGCCAGAAAAAAGGAAGTCCTCTCCAAGGGCATTGCAAGAGAAAGCAGCTGTATGCAAGTATTGGGGGGGGGAGGTTGTTCAAAACTACAGCTGGTCCTCTTACTTGTGAAAATGGAAGAAGAAACATTGCTGGAAACATCCACAAACTTAGCAGTTTAAGTATTTGGTTGCACTAAAAAGAGCATGTTCCTTCAATTGATTTGTTATAATAATACTGTGGGAATGACCTTCGGAAACTAGACCCAGGCACAGGGGTGTCAAGCTGGCGGGCCAAATGTGTCACGTGCAGGCCACGCCCACCCCAGCTCTACGAATGGGATAAAACATCATGTGATGGCAACATGATGCTTCGGGTTTGACACCCGTAGTCTAGGAAATGGTCAGATAAGAGACACCATCGCCTGCAGCTGGATATGGGGGAAGTGGCTCAAAAGAGATCCTCCCTAATTTCTAAGAAGTGTAGGAGAATTGTACTTCCACGCCTGTGAGATTCTGTTAATGTAATCTTACAATAAAGTAGAATTTTGCTGATCTGATCGTATTTCCTGTCTAGTTTAAGGCTGACATTTCAGTAAGAGTGTGGTACAAGAACTCCTTGACTTACAACAGTTCATTTAGTGACCGTTCAGAGTTACAACGGCACCAAAAAAGTGACTCATGACTGTTATTCATACTTACAACCATTGCAGCATCTCCATCTCACATGATCAAAATTCAGATTCTTGGCAACTGACTCATATTTATGTCGGCTGTGGTATCTCAGGCTCACTTGATTTACCTTTTGTGAACTTCTGACAAACAAAGTCAATGGGGGGAGCCAGATTAACTTAACAACCATGTTACTAACTTAACAATTGCAGGGATTCACTTAACCACCACGGCGAGAAAACTCGTAAAATGGGAGTGGGTGGGGGGAAATCACTTAACGAATGTCTCATGTAGCAACAGAAATTTTGGGGTCAATTGTGGTCGTAAATCAAGGACTACTTCTGTATGCAGAAACGTGGCTAGGGTGCTGTAAATTACTTCCATGAACTCAATCATGTTCTAATCATAGGCAATTAGTTTATACATAATCACCGTATAGTTTTGGAAGGGTATTGTGTTATTGCATATATCCTATCCATTTATTGAATGGTGGCTGAATATCTTACTATTATGAACATGGAACCCAAGTCATATGTCTGGCTCTATATTTTTGTGTACAGAAGACTGCTTTTATGCATGTCTCCTTCGTTAAGGGATGAGACATTTTTGTCAGTTGCTATTATTCAGTGGTGGGATTCAATTTTTTAAACAACCGGTTTAACCTGGCTTCGTTTAGTGGGCATGGCTAGGTGGTCCTGTGACTGGGTGATGTCACAGATCACACCCAGCCCTGTTTCCCGGCCACTTGCTCAAAGGAAGAGGTAAATTCAGTGGGTTGGGGCTAATTCCACTGGCTGGCCCTGCCCCCGCCCATTTTTCAGTTGTTTTGGGGCCATTTTCAGGCTGTTTTCAGGCCCATTTTGGCTGGAAAAATGGCCTGGAAATCAGCCTGGAAATAGAATGAAAAACAGCCCATTTTTCAGGCTATTTCCAGGCCATTTCCAGGACAGTTTTCAGGACGTTTTTTTTTCTCGAAAAATGCCCCAAAGTGCCCAGAAAAACAGATGGCATGGGGCCAGCTGGTGGCCCAATTTGACGGTTCTCCGAACAGCACAGAATTGGAGCATGGGGTTCGCCCGAACCGGGCCGAAGCAGTAGAAACCCACCCCTATTATTATCAATTTATTTATTACATTTTTATGCTGCCCAATTCCCGAAGGACTCTGGGCGGCTTACAACATGGATAGCAATAGCACTCATATGTTATATACTGCTTATCAGAGCTTTACAACTCTCCCCAAGCAGGGACAGAGACCAACTTGTTCTTCTTTGCAGCTTCTCTGATGATAGATTTTAAGTCCAAGTCATTGGACCTGAATTCTTTACATATTATTTATTTATTATTTATTTTATTTATTTAGATTTATACTCCGCTTCTCTTCCCCAGTCAAGGGGAACTCGAAGCAGCTATATCTTCCCTGGTCAATAAAATAATAACCTTACCTTTCAGTAAACTATTTTCTCTGTCTTCAAATTGGCGATATCAAAACTTTATGGAAGCTGTGCCATTCTATTTCCCTACTACAGTGTGCAGATTTTATTCTAGTCACAGAAAAGATCTGTGCCTATACACACCCAGCAAATTCCTCTAGAATGAGATTGGTTGTTTAGTGTCGCTAAATGAGACTAAAAACACCGCATAAGACAGACTGAGTAAAAATAGAGAAATCTCCAGGTGAGATTGGAAATCATGCAAAACCTCATAAAATAAGGGTTCTGGCATAATATACAGTAATATCTGCACCTCTGTGGTCTGGAAGTTTAGGAAAAGGGACATATACATACATACATACATACATACATACATACATACATACATACATACATACATACATACATACACACACACATACACACACACATACATACATACATACATATGTACTGTATGTATGTATGTATGTATGTATGTATGTATGTATGTATGTACTGTATGTATGTATATGTTTTTGTTTTTGTAGATTTTCATGAATGATGAAAGTCTTGGTGTATTTGGATCTTTTCCCATGTAGGATTGAGAGTATCTTGGCAACGTTTTGACGAGGTCCCACTCGTCATCTTCAGGCTGGTGCCTTCGGCTTCGTGCCTCTGGAAGCAAAGTGTGATCGGAGCTGCTTTCTCTCTATAAATACTGGAGGGGAGGTGTGGTATGCTGGCTTTGTTGCTGTAAGTGGGTTGGT
>JANHGC010002664.1:34575-44931 GCA_027560395.1 Boaedon fuliginosus | reverse complement strand
TTGTAAAGCTCTGATAAGCAGTATATAAAAATCTGAGTGCTATTGCTATCTATGTTGTAAGCTGCCCAGAGTCCTTCCGGAGTTGGGCGGCATAAAAATGTAATAAAAATAAATAAATAAAGTAAACTATGAGTGTCATCTTCCATTCTCATCTTTATTTTCAAGAACCCCTGTTGTCTTCAAATGAATACAATAAACTTTCTTAGAAAATATAAATATGGGACCAATAATCCAAAGCTTTTAAAAATCCCATATGCTCAGAAAATTAAGTAAGCAGGGAATCCCTGTTAAGGGAAGGGAGAGCAGCTTTGTGATAAATTTAATTAGTTATCTCTTCCATAGTTCTGGGAACACTATTGTCAAAGATAAACAACCTAAAAAAGATCTAAGAAAACAGTCCAGATGAATAGAACAAGCCTATTATATCTATCAAAAAATGTGCGAGCCAAGTAAAATTTTGACTAAGGCCATGCTAACAATAATGCTGTCATGTTCCAGAATAAATCAGCAAATTGGCTGAAAAATATAGGATGTTGTAACCCATGTATCTAAGGATAAGAATGCATTACTTGCTTGTACTTACATACTCAATTTATCTTGTATGTCTAGAAGGGTCAACCATTATATAGCTATGACAACTAATTCGATGAAGCAGAAAAGGAGGTCACCATAGATACTACCAGCTAAAATTACACCAATATTTTTGCACATCCGTGTTTTTGTCAGTCGGATATTGGAATTATGGAACATGACAAAATTCCATGGCTTAAAGTAACCTAGAAAAATGTGTGTATCTAAGGAGTCCAAGGAAACAATTGCAGTCCTTTTATAAGTTTTCAATTATAATAATAGTATGGTAGTGATCTTACATAAACTACCTGTTCTTCTCGTAATAAGTAGACTGAAGATTACACTATGGCAGTAAAAGGTCTCAGATCACACTCACTATATATTTTTTTAAAATTTGAAATTGTAGTCCATGTAAAGTAGAACTGTGGCTTTGGGAGAATTGGGGGTTTTGTTTTTTGTTGTCACTGCAAAACATTGCCCTTTCTGTTTCATTGGTCTCAAACTGAACCCCTGGAGTTGCTACTGGGTGCATGTGATTAAGTCAGTTATCCTCCAATTATGGATCTCCAAAAAATAACTGAGATTCTCATACGATGTTGTTTCCTTCAGAGAGCTTTCCAAAACCACTAGGAAATCTAGACTTATGCCATTTTGTCCAGTTGCTGAGACAATCCTTATAAATACATGCATCACTCATGTATATAACTCAACAAATACACAGACTTAGGCTGAGAAATTTGTGAATGGATTTCTTCTATATAAAGATCAACACAACAACAAAACTAGGTCAGGACGGCTTATCCCCTTTCTTCAGCATCATAATTAAAACCAGAGTCCTTTAAAAAAATAACTTGAGGAACTTTCAAAATACGTACTTTTCATTTCTAGTTTTCAATGATGTAATTCTATGATTTCACAGCCAAATGTTGAACTTATCTGCATGATATATAATTAGATCTTATTTTTCCACTGTGTAAAAAATTCTCTGCTCAATCATTTCAGTTGTACTAGATGTACGGTATAGTACTTGAGTAAAATTGTAGTCAACCGAACAATAAAAAGGCCATACAGTAAATGTAATATATGAGAAGTGTCTGCCACTTCATTCCTTTCCATGCATCCATACTGCTGCTGGAATAAATGTCTAAGATGTGATATTTGTCAAATGAAGGTCTTCTGATAGTACCACATTTGAGCAGGGGTATAGTACAGAAAGCATGTAAAAAAATGTAAGTAGAAAAACAGGGACCACCTTTGGTGGGAAAGTAACAGTGTTCTGTGCGCCTTCGGCATTTAGTCATGCTGGTCACATGACCACGGACACGTCTTCGGAGAGTGCTGGCTCTTCGGCTTTGAAACGGAGATGAGTACCACCCCTAGAGTCAGGAACCGACTAGCACGTATGTGCAAGGGGAACCTTTACTTATATAGTATAAGTATATAGTATAGTATTACTGGTTGTAAATTGAGAGCAAGGTCTCTTCACATTTTACTTAGTCGAATAAATAATTCCAAAAGAAATGTACAAGAAGGTATCTTTAGATCTCTTACAGCAGCTTTCTCAACCTGCTGACCTCTAGTCCTGAGTGCAAATACAGTACCTGAATTCCGGCTTGGGAATTTTATAAATTGCTGGTTCCAAACCTTTTGGAACGAATGGGCTTTGAAGTTTGGGCTGAAATGGCCAATCTTTAAGAAAACAAAAACTGTCATTCAAAAGAAAGAGAAGGAACGCATCTGGAAAGCAATTCCTGAGCTAACATCATTCCAACCCGTTTGTAAGCACGTGGCCTTAGAAATTCCTTCTAATTATCCTTACTTATTACTGCTTTACCTACGGACACTCCAGGATATTCATTCACTTGCGAGCGTCTTTGTCGGGAGTTGTCCTTGCTCCCCTTTCATTATCAGCAGCCTGACAGAACCCCATCTCAGGATATGCATGCTACCTTCCCGTGTAGAAAGAGTTAAAAGCCTGGGAGGTTGCTTGGAATGCAGGTTTGTTTATCATCAGTTTCTCTCTCTCGCTCGACAGGTTCTTCCAGCAGCAACAGCCGCTCTCCGCGCCCGGAATCTAGGCGGGGCCGTCCTTCGACCCTTGCCCGCCGCTTAAAAAGCGCAGCGCCTTTTCCGCCTCCTTCTCCCAGGCTCAAAGCCCCGGCCCGAGGATATTGGCCTTAAAAGGGAACCTCAAGCCACGCTTCCTGCTTTCTCTCGTCCTCTTCCTCGCCTGAAATCTGTCCAGGCAAAATGTTCCGGTGCGGCCTGGCCTGCTGGAGGTGCCGATGGATCCTGCCCCTTCTCTTGGGGATAGCCATCATCTTTGGCATCATTGCCTTGGCTGGCAAGGGATGGCTGGAGTCGGCCGAAGCCCCCTACGTGCGTAAAGCCTGGTTGTGGAAGGACTGTCACAAAGAAAAACCCGACGATAACAAATGGATCTGCAATTCTCTCATGGACTACAGTAAGTCTTGGCGGCAAGTAGCCTACAGGGAGTTTTGCCAAATCTCGCTTTATTCAGTCGATGACGGGAGGAGGGTTACGATGGTGAAAAGGTTGGAATGAAATCGGAAAATGTATCCGGAAGACAATAGTTTGCAAAGGGCGCACCGGTTCACATGAAAAGATATATAATACAGGCCTTGCTTGGAAACAAATTACGTATATGGTGCCGTCAGTCTCGCTTTTATGCAAAACTAGCAGCCCGAAACAGGTAATGAGCAGAAACCCGGAGTGCCATTCAAAAGAGGGGCTAAATCTTTTGAATGGCATTGAATCAAAATGATTCAATGGCATTGAATCATTTTGCAGCAGGTAGAGTGGGTAACGGGCACACAACAAGGCCTTCGTTATAGACCCATGGAGGATTTAAAAGATGCAGTAAGGCGAATTGCAACATCATTCGAAAATTATTCATTGAAACTACTTTGAAGAGCTCTGGATCCAACTGGTTGCCACACCTTTTACTCATCCAAACTCAATGCAGAGAAGAAGGCGAGTCTTTTACTGTATTTCTGCTCTTCATCACAAATCCTAACCTTCCGGTCAGAGCTGGAGAAGCAAGTGGCCTTTGTGCTTTCAGAAGGGGTGGGGGAGAGCAACGATCCCTTTGCTCTGAGTTGCTGGTTGTAACTTGATACCAAATCAGTGTGTAATCTGTTTTTTTTTAGACTGAGCTGGAATTGAATTATGGCCAAATAATAGGGGAAGATCTGCAGGGCTTTGTTTGCAAGCCTTTTGTAGTTAAGGGGAAAAAAAACATGCCCAGAAGTTAACATATTACTATAGTAGGCTTTGTGTGATACATTAACTTAGATTTCCTCAGGTTGGTGCCTCCAGAAATGTTGGAGTGACAATTACGAAGATTTTCAGACAGTAGTATATATTTGGGATCCCAAAACATCTGGAGGCTGCCAATTAGAGAAGATTGAGTGTGTGTAAAATGGTGCCTTGAGAACTAATGGAATAACAAAGCATATTGGAGTTACAGAAGTGGAACTTAAGTGCTGCCAAGCCTGTCCTTTAGAGATGGTTTTTAAAACTGTTGGTAGTCACTGTTTTTTTCACTTTAATTGGAAAAGTCAGTGACAATTGCGTTTGTTCCTTTACATAAAGAATAGGTATAATTTGTACTTCAAATGCAAGCTTGTGTATTTCTTAAAATGTACTAGAATTTTTTTCTAATTCTTACCTATACTTAATTGTCTTGACAAAAAATGTTATTTAAGCAAGAGGGAATTTTTATATAAATTACATAAACTGAGGAGTCCTAACAATTATAGTCAGGTCTACTAAAGGAAATAAATACATAATTTCCCCATGGGTTCCTCTGGGTAAGGAGAATAGTCTTACAGTAAGGGATTTGGGCTGATCATTCTTGGGACAGCTGAGTCTACCTCACATACTTCTTTTGTAGATAAGATAGAGACCTCTACAGAAGCCAGCTTAAAAGTCTGGTGGAAAGTTGAGATAACATATATTACTGTTAGTCATAGTTGATAATTTTGTGAGGAGTACCTGAAAATTCTGGAATGAATCCAAGTGTTTCTTTTATCCTTCCAAACAAATTATCAGCTGCATAGAACTTCCTGGAATCAAATTTATGTTAACTGAAATCATGCAAAGCAAAATAAAACAAAGGAGTTTTGATGTAAAGATAGATACATGAAAATGCAGGCAAACAAAAACTATCCCAACTTCTTTTGTAACACTTATTTTCAAGATAGATTTGATAATAGAGGTCAGTGAAATTGTGATAGTAAATTCTGCCCTAACTTAGATGTGTTTAAAAGTACAGTTTAACTGCTTACAAGTTGTGTATGTTTGGGTTCTCTAAAAATAATTAGCTATCAAGTATGGATAACAAGGGAAAATCTAGGATTTAGAATCCAAAGGTTCAGTGATTTAATTTGGAAACAAAAAATTAAATCAAAGATACTTGGTTACATTATACTTGGGTACATGGAAAATATTTGAACATAGATTTACTTAAATTTAGACTTTGTGAGAGAAGCCAAATTGCTATTTCAGATGTGAATTTTTTTTAAAGACAGTGCTTAAACATTGCCCTTTCTTACAGCAATTTTTGTATTTTGTAAAGAATATTTAGAAAGATACGTTCAACATGCACTGGGAAAGGAATGAAATTTATATTATTGTGGCGTTTGCTGCATGCAAGCTAGCTAAGATTAATATGTCACAATAACTCATTTAATTGGTAAGATTATTGCAAAATTTCACCAATTACCTGAATGAAGAACTTGCTTACAATGTATCAAGACTTTTTTTTTAAATGAGAAAAATGTAAGAGGAAGACTTAATGTCTATAATGATGTTACTCAGATTAAAAATTACAAATAACTCGTACATTGATTTTATTCCACCCTTTCGTTTAAAAGAGAAGCTACCTTGGAGAAAGATCACTTGTTAATGGCTGAGTTGCATTGGGCGCAAATTCTTATTCAAGATTGTACTTGTTAAGTATTAATGTTGCACAGAATACAGAAAAGAGCCACTCCCTATGCATTGGGGAGGAAGGCATTCTTTGTTTGGAATGATAATTAAATTTCAGAGTTTGTAATTCAGATTTGCTTCAAGATTAAACTAGATATAACATGGAACCCCAACATTTTTGCGTTAAAGGATAGCCCCTCCCCAAAAGATTTTGTTACAGAAATTAGAATGTAGAAAGGTTGAATAAATGAGGGATAAACAGTTTACTTTTAATACTGTGGCTGTCTTCTCCAGATAGAAAATAGAAAAAAACTACAACCACTTTGTCCCATAGAATGAAAGGAATATAATGGTATCCCATCCATCACTCCATACTTTCCAGGCATAAGATAGTAGTTAAAGAAAGCCCTGCTTATTCATTTCTCTTCCTGCTTCTTTGCTCTTTCACACATCAATATTCCCCAATCCTCTCTGTTTGATTTGTCTGAAAAACTGAAAAAATTATGGCCCTTATATGGCTTTTCCCTCAAATAAAAGGGAACGGTTTTGTTACATACAAAACCACTTCTTTCAACTTTGAACAATTGTCAAAAATTTCATCAACTAATTGCGGGCTCCTTGGTGCTCTCTGAGCTTGGTTGTTTTCTGATGATGCACTGATGAAGTTATTTAGGTTAGTTAATAGAACTTCTCCAAGAAAACAGCCAAGCTCAGAGAGCACCAAGGACCCTTCATTTCAAACCTGAGTTATAAATATTCTCTATTGCTAATTGCTTTTTAAAATGTGCAGATGTCAGAATGGCATTAGAACCCTATGATTAGGCATCACAACTGAAATCCAGTATGAAAGGGTGGATCCCATCAGCAAAGTCAGATTATAAAATGAAATTGTAATTAACTGTTGACTGAATTTTACAGGAGAGATGTCATCATAAATTTTCCTAATCACCTTTTCTGATCAAATTCAGGCCTATATATGGTAAACTGACTTGCTGTATCATTTACCCTTAAAAAGTCATTCATTAGAGTCATTATACAGTAGTTGTAAATGATGATTCCTCAGCCAACAATCATAGGTAGGAGTTTAGGAGAAAACTATGGGATCTCTCTATTTCTATATGGTTTTTCTTCTGTTCCCATACTAGATAATACTATCTTTAATTTTAATTCTGAGTTTAAAAAAAACTTTCTTTTTTCCTTTAATGTGCAAAACTATTGAAGCACTGAAAGACAAGGGGGTTCAATATAATTAGAGGATATTTCATTGCACAAAGTACAATATAGGATAGCATATGACAAAACTAACATTTTCAGTAAGAAAGTAGGGATTTACGGTAAATAGAGATGATGACAGATTAAGTTCTACTTGCTAAAATGAAAAAAAAAAGATTTAAATAAATCATTTAAACCATCATTTAGATGTAATGATCTGAGAAAATATTGATTTGTCCCTCCATTAATGGGAATGAGCAAGTATGGCACCAAATAAAGGGTATGTTTGATACTTGAGATAATCAAGTGGTTAAAACAGTAGATTTAAGATTCAGTGGCTGCATGATCAGGTGAATTCAAACACTTGGTCAGCAGGTAAATACTGTGTCCCCTTTTGGGTGCTACAGGTCAAAAAGAATAGTGACAATTGTTTCTCATAATTGAGGATGGTGGGTTAATCCAAGGATATATATTCAATTGAGTACTCAGATTTATTCATAAATGTTTTGGAAATGACCAAATTGTATGAGGATCAAGGAGAGAAAGTAGAAAATCCCAAAAGAATGTCTTCCAACCTGGAGGGTGAACAAATGTAATTTAGTGTAAAATATTACACATGGAAGGTTTTTAAAATGTTACATTTACATTTGTAAGGTTGTAAGCAAGGGATCACTAACAGAGAGAGATAGAGAGTTCTTGGGATTATGATGGATAAAAATGTTGATTTAGTGCAGTCTTCTCCAATGTGACCAATCTGATGTGAAGACTTCTGAGAATTATCCTGAATTCTCTGCTGTAATGAAGAAAGCTGGGAAATTCTGGGTGTTGAAGTCCACTTGCCTAGAAGATGATGGGGTTATGACTTCTGTGGAAAATAAAGTCCATATTGGGAATTGTAGGGGAAAGAACCAAGACACAATTTTATTCCATTTGCACTAATCAGAAGTATAACCTAGAGCCTTAATGGTAAAGTTTTGATTCATTGACTATGGAAACTATTTGAAATATTGCATACTGTGCTTCATGCACCCCATTTCTGAAAAGGTACTGAGAGGCAAGATCTTAACCATGAGTTAAGTAATTTGCTTGTAATTTGCTTGTTTTGTATACTTATCTAATTGTAACTTATTCAATAAGCTATGATTAAGTAAATCATGGCTTGGCCTGAGGTCACGGGGTGGGGTGGAGGGAGAAAGAGCAGAAGTGATATATTTAGGAGGAAAGGATATAGTATTTAGGCTCTTTAATTTAGCAAAAAGTGATTGAAAAGAGAAATTAGACACACATCAACCAAACTGTGCTAATATGGTTGAGATGCTGGACTTAGACTGTATCTCAACCATTCTAGTAGTTTACCTTGATGTGTCTCTAATTTCACTTCCCTTTTGACTGTGTAGATTAACCATCTTTTATTTTATTTATTTTTTATTTATTTATTTATACCCCGCCTCACTTCCCCGATCAAGCGGAACTCGAGGCAGCTAACAACAATTTAAAAATTATAGTATTCACAATAAAAACATCTAAAACAACAATCACACATCGGGGGGGCATATCAATTCCAGGCCTTCTGCCAGAGCCAGGTCTTTATGGCTTTACGGAAGGCCAACAAGTGGGGATGGTCCTGATCTCTGCCAGGCGCTGATTCCAGAGGGTCGGCACTGCCACAGAGAAGGCTTTAGTACTGGGACCCGCCAGCTGACATTGTTTAGCTGACGGGACCCATAGCAGGCCAATTATGGGACCTAACTGGGTGCTGGGAGACATAAGGTAGCAGAAGGCGGTCTCGAAGGTACTCCACTCCTAATCCATGTAGGGCTCTAAAAGTTGTTACTAGCACCTTGAATTGCTCCCAGAAGACCACTGGCAGCCAATGTAGCTTGTGGAGGATAGGTGTTATATGGGTGCACCAAGGTACACCCTCAATCACTCGCATGGCCGCATTTTGAACCAGTTGAAGTCTCCGAGTGCTCTTCATGGACAGACCCATGTAGAGCACATTACAGTAGTCCAATCATGAGGTGACGATCTTGTTTTAAAAATGCAGTGGGGGGCGGGAAATGTCTTGAACAGGGAAAGAAAAAGCTGTCAATAGAAGATAATCAACCAAATTCAGGCGTGCCTGTTATAAAAACTGTTGATTCTTCGTAGAGATTTGCAGTTGCGTCAAATGAAAAGAAGGATCACAATATTTAATAGATAATGCCTTTAACAAAAGCAAAATAAAAGCAAGATTCTGCTCGGTTCCTTTAACCAATATTTTTCCAAACCTACATTTAACTAATGCAAAATGTATATATTTATATATAAGGTATATATGTTTATCTCTTTTCCCCCCAAAGGTTGGGGCAGAGCTGCTGCTGCTACATATCTTGTCGGTTTTGTCATCCTCTGCATCTGTTTCTGCTTAGCAATCATAGCATTTTCCATCGATATATTGCGGTTTAACTTCGTTCGAGGAATTGGTGGCTTGCTCTTCGTTGTTGGTAAGCCTGTAAATAAGAGAACTGATTTTCTGACCAAGTATAATTGTTTGTGACTTTCCTAAAATATGCTTCTCTCTAGAATGTGTAAAAAAAAAGCTTTAATTTCTTAGTCAGCTCTTTCCTATTCTTGTACAACTTTTCTTAGATTTCATATTAGCAACAAACAACTGTCTATACTCAACCAGGTTAGTTTTGAAGCTAACCAGCATTAAGCCATCATGTAGTTTCTAATTTGCCTCCTCAGTTTTATTTTTTAATAGGCAAGTATCTTCAATTTTGGAGAAACTTTTATATATTTTAGAATATTACTGTATTATTATGCATGTATTACTAAATATATTTATTTTTAGTTTTTATTTGCATAAATTTGCAATTGCATTAATTTGCAAAAATATATTTAATACATAAATATATTCCCTTCTGTATTCTGGACATAATATAACAATATCTTCAAAACATTTAACAAAAAAGCTCCTAGGATTATATGTAGCAAGTTAGCTATCTTAAGGATCATTTATAAAACTTGATACAATTGGGTTTCTATAGTTTGGTTTTATTGCCTTGCATGAATTTTGGGTGATTTGTGAAACATAGTTTATAGGTTTCTGTACTATGAAACTTTATCCAATCATGAATTATTACACTCAGAAACCATGAGTGTAGTGCAGAAACTCAACTGAACCCTTCATCTGGGTGTCACAGCCTTCAGTACTTTTATTAATGATTTGGGGGAGGTGGTGGAAAGAATGCCAGCCAGACTTGCTGAAGATAGAATTAGGCATGACTGCTAGTATCCTTAAAAATGAAAGCGCAAATCAAAATTATTTTAATAGGTTAAGTCAAGCTGAGCAGCTTCTGAGAGTTGGAAGTTGTAACTCAACCTTCAGGTTTTTTGGAAGGCTGCAGGATACAGCTGAGGAGGGTAATGGGTTTTCTGTCTTATTTTGGCATGTATGGGGCATTAAGAGTGGGAATGGGAAAGGCAAAATGCTGCTATTCCCACACTTTGCCCTCCCTCCAAATACAACATCCATAATTGTACCTCACCATCTTGAAGAACTGCCCATGGATTCTACACCCCCCCCCCAGAAAACAGAGTTGGAAATAACAGAGTAAAATTGAGCAGAGGCAAATG
>JANHGC010002663.1:155361-168122 GCA_027560395.1 Boaedon fuliginosus | reverse complement strand
CCTCACTGTCTCTCCTTTTTTTTTTTTTTTTTGCCATCATCACTCCAGTTCATTTCTTTCCTTTTACAAGATCCTCCATTTTGAATTCAGGCTTCTTCTCCTTCCCCCTCATTTTGGTGATAGTATCGTTGTCTCAAATACGTCATTTCCGCCTTGATGTACTCCAAACCTCTTACAAAGCTCCATGCTGCAACAGTCCCCTCTGATCTCTTGATATCCTCCAGAAACTCCAAATAGCTATTTTTCTTCATCATTATTATTAATTCCTCCTGCTGTGCTGGGTTTCATTCCACTAGTATACTCTCCGACCTCCTTTCCTCCAGCTTATCTTGCAGTTCCTCCTCTTTTAAGTCTGGTCCCTCCATATTCTCTCACATTTCGCCAACAACAATTAAATTCCCACTCGAAACACAATCATTTGTTTCCTCTCTTTCAAGCCAATTATCAATTATTTTCATCATCCTTTTACATATATCAGTCATTTCGGAGAACGAAGCATTCCATTGCATCTCCCTTGGATCTCCTCTATCTTCCCCAATTTGAATATATACTGCTCTTTCAAAATCAACTGTTTGTTGGCCCCTCCTGTTTTAGATCCCCCCCCCAGCTCTTTCAGTTGCCGCTGGTTCAATCTTCTGGGAATCCAAATCACAAAAATATTTATCGGGTAGGATTGATGTGTTTATCTTACTCTGAGAACAGTTCTGATGTGCTTTCTCAACTTTTCTGCCCAATCTTATGCCCGGAATGGCATTGGCTTCATGGCGGCCATTGTCCACCGCTTCTTCTGTCGTTGGCTTCAGAGAGTGTCTAGCTAGGGAGGAGAGATGCGGCTCTCCTCAACCTGCTGGATTCTTCTCTATCGCTTCACCCTTCCTACAGGCTCACTTAAGCTCCTGAAGGAGCCCTCAGACAGGGAAGCCTGGTCATGGGTCCATAGAGATAGTGGATCCAGTGGCCAGTCCCATTGATGTCCAGCCTGGAAGTCCTTTAATCCTGTGTTTATTGATGCGATAATTTTCCCTATTCAGCTTTGTTCGGAAGGAAAAAGGTTAATCTCTGTTCCTGAAAAGAAACTGGGTTGAGAAATCTGGTTTGTTCCTGTGTCTATTTGTTCTGGTAATGAGCAAGAGTTGGCTGCTGATAGTTATCATTACAATTTAACTATTTTAATTCCTCAAAGTGCTCTGGCACCCTGCCTGATTTGTAACTCCAGCTTGCAGGTCTTTTTAATCTAATGATTGGAATTTAGGGCAGCTTTTTGTATGCAAAGAAGCTTTTTGTATTTTTGTACAGGTAATCTTTGACTTACAACAGTTCACTAAGTGACCATTCAAAGTTACAATGGCACTGAAAAAAGTGACTTGTGACCATTTTTCGCACTTATGACCATTGCAGCATGCCCACCATCACAAGAATCTAGACAAGGAGAAGCACCCCTTGATGTGAATGACATCCAGTTGGCCACACCCACCCAGTCACATGTCCACCTAGCCATGCCCACTTAGGCATACCCATTAAGCCACGCTCACAAAACCAGTTGTTAAAAAATTTGAAACCCACCCCTGTGTAGATTGAATACTTCATTACAGGCCCTGGAAGAAATTCCCATTGATGATAACAGAACTGGTGGTTCCATTCTGGAATTGTGTAAGAGAGAGAAAAAATATTAAATTCCCTTCCTGTACCCTCCAAATCTATTTCATGTAGTGTTTGCAACCAACCATTAAAGAATTAGGCAGGAACTACAAAGTCATGTATTTAACTTGTCTGCTTGCTGCTCCAAACTCTCTGGGTCCCCCTCCTGCTTTGTTTCTATACTATGATGCTGAGTCACTTCCTTGCAGCTGTTCTATCTATCCTTTCCCTTACTATTGCTAAAATATTCTTCCTGTCTGTTTCCCAGCTTTCCTGTCTGTTTTTGCAAACTTTGAGATTGTCCTCTTGTTCCCCATATTATTCCGATTCCCCTAGCACCACTGAGAATAGCAAGACCAACTACAGGTTAGCACAAGTCAAATGAAGGAAATGTTGAGCCAAACAATATATCACTCCATACTTTTGCCTAGGCACCAAAGTTGCAATCTATTGTTACTGCCTAGTAAACACAACTGGATGTAGTGGAGTTTTATTTTTCCAGAATGCATTTGTGAGATTTCTCTGCACAACTCAGTGATCTCCTGATCTACTGATTAGTGATCTACCGATCTTCATACAACTCAGAAAAATGTGGCTATTGGGCTATTAAAAAATACAAACAATAAATGAAGAAATCTATGTGTCCCAATTGTGCTTCCCCAAAAAGTCAAGGTAGCCTAAAGCAGGGATATGACTCCAGTGTATTTCCTTACAAGGCCTGGTTTATAATTAATGCAAGCTATTCTAAGTTTTTAATAAACCTAATTTTTATATTGTCCACATATACATACATTTAAGAAATTACTCTGACAGTGATAAAAAATCTTAATTTTTCTTTCCAGATGCTTGTAAAACAGCCTTAACATATGTCCGTTGTTTAATTAACAGAGCGGCTGGATGGTGGAGAGAAGCCAAGGTAATAATTTAAAGAAACATTTCTCCTACCCTTGATTTAAGTCCCAAAACACATCCATCATGTGCACTTCTGAAACTGGAAAAGATTTAATTTTCTGAACTTAGAAGAAAACATCATAAAACAAGTCAAACTGAAATGTGGAGTCAGGGCAAAGGCTTCAAAAGAAAGAACAGTTATAAAACCTGCTTGAGGAATCATTTTTTGTTAATGAAAATGGGAGAAACTTCCCATTTTATTTTGCCTACATATTATATTTCGATTCTGTTTTTTGTCTAGCAAAAACAGCATATACACTATTTCATTCTCACCTTTACTCCTGAAAACCCTATGAGGTATGCTGTGCTAAGAGGGAGTTATAATCCCATGGCTAAGGATGGATAAGAATTTCCTCTTAGTTCTCATCCAACACCCTAATCACCACAGTACAATGACTTTTATGCCAGAATGGTTAATCTTTGGCCAGCCTGAATTTTCTATTCTACTACTTCTCATTTAAGTAAAATGCCTCATACTCCAAATTTATTTTTACTTACTATTCCATAACCAAACTTCAGGCTATATTTTATGCTAGGATGTCTATTTATAAATAACTTTAATTAGGTAACTATATACACAAAACACAGCCAGAAATAAAGGCTAGGTTTTCCCCAAAAGCTGTATTGATTTCCCTGTATTGATTAAATAAAGAAAAACAGCTTTAAAATTATTACCTAAAATAGAGAGGGTGCCTGAATGTTGACAAAAGCATTTGTAAATTTTATAAGTCCACCAAATAAACATGACAATATATCAAAGGTTTTTCCATGATTTTGTTTCCAACATAAACGTAATAAGAGTCAGCATGGTATGCTGGTTAAGGCACTGACTAAGTAGACAATTTATTCTAGTTCCACCTTTAGGAATGAAGCCATCTTGAGCCAGTCACTGTTTCTTAGTCCTAGGAAAGAGGCAATAGCAAATCACTTCTCAAAATGTTGTCAGGAAAGCTGGAACACCCCTAGCCTTAGCAGTTAGAAGTGATAGAAGTTGGTATCTAGCCGATCCGGAAGAAGCCCTGTTAAAGAAAGCAATCCTTGGAAATTTGGGGAAGCGATTGCAGCAAAATGCAATGTTACAAACAAAGAAACTGAAAATTTAAGAAGACTAATAGGAGATGATAGCACCTTCCAATCAATAGTTTTGTCTAACTGGGGAAATTAATACAGATGATAAAATAAGATGAACAGATGATAAAATAAGAGATTTTATGTGAAGCCCATGGTAAGAAAATTATAATTAAGAAATCATGGTCCTAAAGATAAATTGCTGGGAGATTAGTCTCTTATTATCTTTGAGTGGCTGGCTTGACATTTCGGCTGAGGCTGGGTGGCAGCTCCGCTCACAGCTAAGTCACAAGTGTCAACCAGTTTTTAATGTGCTCCCCGTACTTTTTCCAGCCTTGTGCCTACCCTTTTGCAGCCTGTAGGCTTGGCAAATGGAAGTACATTTCAAAAAGAAAACTGCTATCACCATTATGGTTCGTTCACTAAAGGAACAAAACCATGACAAATATATGTAATTTGTAAATTGGCCCATCTTTTACAATAATTTAGAGACACTCGTTAGCAGCAATAGAAACCCAACAATTACTGATGCTTAAGGTTTGCATTGTTGCTCTGTGAATATTTCATGCATAAATGAACTTCCTCTGGACCAACTGCTGTTTCTGATGAGGCACTCTGAGGCTTTATTGCCAAATACTCAGCAGGACTCCAACAATGAGCCACATAACGGATGATGCATCGCCTTGAATGCTTAAATAATGCAGGGTAGCTGTGGTTTACAGAGTGCCGGCCTGCTTTATTTACATATCAATTGAACAACTATTCTAAATATGAAGAAAGATGAACGGAAAAGGACATTGCACTTTTAATATTTCATATCGGTAAGCACCCCGCCGAAGCCAGATACCTAAATGGAGACAGCCACAGAACTACATATTTGTAACAGGATGGGAGCTGAGAAATTATGCAGAGTGTAGGAATAAATTCAACCGAAACCATTTTTTTCCCAAAGTCGGCATAATATCACGTACGCAAGCCATTTTGTCACTGGTAATAAAAACAAACAGCACTGGGCTAGGTTTTTGAGGCTACATTTTATTAGCAAATGGAAACAAATTCCTTCTCTTTTTATTACAAGGAAGACTCCTCTTGGGAATGCTGGGATGTGTAGTTTTTTTTTTTTCCTGGTGGCTGACATCCTGAGTCAGTAGGCAAGACAAAAGAGAGGAGAAAGACACAAATAAAATACTAATGGAAACAGGTAATCAGCTGTTGTTCTTGACAGAATAGGTATCTTGCTGAAGTGGAATGATTAATGCAATGAAGAGGTGGAGTCACAATGCCACATAATCCTAATTATCCTAATTAGTTCAATGTAATCCTAAAGAATTTTCCAACAGATTCTACTGGGAATAGATTTGTAATAATAAATCTAGTGGAAACAAGACCAGCTAATCTATGTCGTTCCCCAGAAAAAAAAATGGCTGACTTTTGAAAATGCCTGACATAGTTGCAGCAATCCAGGGATCTAAATAGGGTTAGTCCTTCTTTTCATATTTCCTGGAATAATTATGGAATCACAACTTCATTTGGGCATGTTTTCATTCCAGGAAGTGCTACAGGCAAATGAAAAAAAGAAAAAAGAAAAATGCTGCCATGGCACCAGCCAATTTGTACATTTTCATTATGTTGTGTTTGTTACTGGATTAAGAGGTTCTGCTCACCTCCACTCCTGCTTTACTTACTTCTTTGCTGGATCGCTGCAAAGCACTTTATAGGGAGATGCTCTGGAAAGACATTTAGAAGCTTCAGCTGGCCCAAAATGAAGTGGTACATGCAGCCCTGGCCCTATCTTGATATGTCCATGTAACATCATTGCCATTGCCAATGAAGTGAACTGCATTCCAGAAGGTATCCAGGTGCAATTCAAGGTTCTGGGTGTCATTTCCAGGCATGCCAAGCCAGGTGAGCTCTGGGATTTCCTGTCCTATCAAATCTAGCAGAATAGACATGTCCAGGTCCCTACACTAAAACAATGTTATCTAGTGGTCCCCGTGAAGATTAAGGGGTCCTGTTGGCCTTCTGGAAGGCCTTGAGGTATGCTTTTTCTTCCAGCAATTGGGGTCAAGATGTTAAAAAAGTCTACTGCAAGTATTCTGCTTAAAACAGCTTTCTGAGGAGCTGTCTTAAATCTGAGTGTGTATGCAATGCATTGTTTTATGTCTTTTATATTGCATTGATTTATTCATATATCTTAATTAGCCAGCCAGAGTCACTAGAACTTCCTGGCATGGCAGGGGTTTGATTTTTGCTTAGTATTTTATCGTAGTTGACAATTTTGATCAGGATTGTAGCTTGTTTTCAGGTTGCTTTTAAGGAATTGGGAGGTGGAAGCTGTGAAACTGACCGAAGATTTAACATATGAGCAAATATGAATAGAGACCAGAGAGCAAGTTTTTCAGCAGGAAAATAGATAGAAAAGAAAAATTAGGAGAAGAAGTACCTGTGTCTATAATCTGCATTTCTTTTATGGGTATAAAAAGAGGGTATAAAAAGAGGGACATGCTACCAAATTGAAAGAATTAAATTTTAGGCAATAAGGAACCCAAGTTCTAGGGATCTGTTTAAAAATGCCAAGTACACACGGCTTTCCAATTTTCTTCTTTTGTTCAAGATAGTAAGATAGTTTAAAGATAGTAAGAAGTCATTTCTTGCTTTATTAGAACAGTCAAGCAGAGTTTACATTTTCCAGTATCAAGACTTTCAGACCATGGTAGCTATGCGCGCCTCCACCTCTTCACTGGATCCGTGCCCCTCTTGGCTGGTTTCAGCCAGTCGTGAGGTGACATGAGGCTGGCAATTATAAACGCCTCCTTGAGTGAGGGGTTCTTCCCTCCTGCCTTGAGGGAGGCAGTGGTGAGACCCCTCTTCAAGAAGCCTGCCTTGGACCCGGCTGAATTAAAGAACTTTCGTCCAGTCTCCAACCTTTCCTTTTTAGGGAAGGCTGTTGAGAAGGTGGTGGCGCTACAGCTCTGTGAATCCTTGAAGAAGCGGATTATCTGGACCCCTTTCAGTCTGGCTTCAGGCCTGGGTACAGCACTGAGACAGCATTGGCCGCGTTGGTTGATGATCTCTGGCGAGTCCAAGATAGGGGTCATTCCTCTATCTTGGTGCTACTTGATCTCTCAGTGGCGTTTGATACCATCGACCATGGTATCCTTCTGCAGTGGCTTGTGGGGGTTGGGAGTGGGAGGCACCATATTTCAGTGGTTCTCCTCCTATCTCTCGGACCGTATGCAGATGGTGTTGGTAGGGGAGCAGAGGTCAAGCATGAGGCCCGTGGTTTGCAGGGCTTCTCAGGGTTTAGTCCTCTCATCCCTCCTATTCAACATCTATATGAAACCGCTGGGTGAGATCATTTGAAGGTTCAGGGTGCAGTATCATCAGTATGCCGATGATACTCAATTGTTTATCTCCACCCCGAACCAACCCAATGATGCTGCCAAAGTGATGTCCCAGTGACTGAGGGCTGTGGTGGTTTGGATGGGGACCAACAGGCTCAAGCTGTCACAAGACTGAGTGGCTCTGGGTCCCTACTTCTCAGACCCCAACAATCTGGCTCATTTTACTGACCTTGGAAGGATGGAAGACTGAATCAACCTTGAGCCTGGTGAGATTCAAACTGCCAAACTGCTGGCAATTGGCAGTCAGCAGAAGTAGCCTGCAATCTAACCACTGTGCCATTACAGCTCATTATCTGACACAGACAAATGCAAAAGCACACTCAAGCATATTTTTCTGTTCTCTAACTGTTCTCTCTCTAACTCTAACTTCAGTCTTACAACTCTTATACCTTAATCAGATATGATATCAGTAGAAATGCATGCCTTCATGTTGCTAAATACTGTAACAACTCCCATCCAGAATTTAATGGCAAACTTCCCATTTCTCTCAATCAGATGAATTTAACAGTTGGCCTGAATCTTGCTAATGACCCTCTGACAGATAAACCTTTCATCTTCTTTCTCCCATCTATCTTCCAGCACAGCCTCTGTGCCATTGACATTAGTATGTTAGGTCCCATGGAGCTTTTTTGGTTTGGGATGGAATTTTACAGTTAAGCGCTTTGCAGACTTCCTTTGCACTTGGCAACAGGCAAGCCTTCAGTTGTGCAAAGGTTGTACAATCTGTTTTAAGATCAGGTTAAGATTAACCGATCATGTTCAACAACGGCAAAGCTACTAACTCAGAGTTGCTCTGTGAGTGAGATGGGCAGTCTCCAAACTTGAGAAAGAAAGAAAGAAATTCATTCTACTTACCTTTAGCTGTCTACCACCATCTCCATGATCACGTTTCTCCTATGATTCTCTCTGTTGTTAACCTGCCAACTTGGATACCAAATATTTCAAATCTTTCCTCCTTTACCAACCCTCTCTACTCCCAACTCCCACCCTTCTCCTAAGAGGTCTTAGTCCTATGATAGCCTAATCTTATATTTCCAGCTCCATAGCAGCACAGCCAGAGTCTGTAAAGAGAAGTAGTTTAGATCTCTGCAAAGATGAATGGATACAAGATCCAGAGAGAGGCTACGGCACAGGGAGAAGGCTCATCAACCATGCATTATTGTTGTTGTTATATTAAAATCTTGCAGGAGAAATTCAGTTAGACTACTAGTTGCATAGATACAGAAGGAAAATAAAATGATGAATATTAAATAGGGAAGACCTAATCTAGTGAAAGAGCCGAGTTATGAGAATGCTTCATTATTCTTTTTTTTTTCTTTCTCACTTGTTTCATTTCCTCCACAGGGATCCTCCTGAAGTGGTACTTTAACTACTCAAGTTGCCTTTTCCACTGTGATAGTCAGCAGATGAAGCTCTTCACATTTAAGCATAATGGTGCCAGAGAGACCGACTGCTTCTCAGAGTTATGACCTATAAATGTCGCTCCTGTGTCAGAGGGAGACCGAGCCAAGATGCTGAAGTCTGCAGAGGGTTTCCTTGACAATTCGCAAGGCCATTAAAGTTACTATTCCCTTTTCCCTCTCCCTCCCTACAATTCTTTCTCCCTGCTGTTCCAGCTTGAGCTCTTACCCCCATCACCCGTTAAGTCAAGATTATTTCTTTTTCTTTGGCTGCACTCTGAATGATTATGCAAATAATGGGCACTTAGTTCTAGCCAGTTATGTACAGCTGCTACATTTATACAGCCCAGGATGGTAGGTGTAGCCTAGATTAGATTTCTGAAATTGCTCGTTAACAGTTCACATCCCAAAAGCAGACTAAGTGTTTTGCAGGAGACAAGACGATCTCTAACACACTGAAACACATGCTATTTCTGCATTTTAGTTAAATGTGTGTTTTGTTTTGGGGTGATGCCTTCCGACTTCCCTCAAATTTCTCTTCATAATAATAATAGTGATGCTTGCAGACATTACCTAACAAAGAAAATAGGTGGGTGGGGAATGTTTCAGGTACATCAGACAGCTGAAAAAGAAAAAAGAGCATTGGGAGAATATCTGAAGAAGATGCACTGAAGCTAGTATACCACAAAGGCTTACTGACTACTGGAGAGATTGAACTGGCCTGCAAGAAAGAACATAGGAAGAACAGAATGGAGGCATGGAACAGAATGAAGGACTATGCTGGATGTGGAAGCACCCAATAATGATCATGTAAATAGGAAATAGTAAAACCACTTATATCAAGGATTCCATTGTCTCTATATGTTACAAGTGCAGAGGACAACAGGAAAAAATATAACGAAGTATGACTTAATAAGCAGAACATAACCCATGAGTGGAATGCAAGTATTGAAAGTACAATGTATTCAAAATGAATAGACCAGCCAAGCAGTGGAGGAATGGCATTATATCACTTACTTGCCCCTGATGTTCAGACGCATCTGTTTTTGTTGAGCTTCCAGAAGGCTTTGAAATTCTGGCTTTTTTCTCAGGCATCTCAGGCCAGGATATTAATGGAGTCCAATGTAGATTTTGTAATGTATTTTGCAAGCATCATTTTTTAACTATATGTTGCCTTATGGCTTTTCTATTGAAACCAGAACTAAATGAGGCGGTTGTTTAATTAGTTGGGCCCAATTTTGTAATCTGCTCTGCCACAGTCATTAAGCGAATCATGCAGTGATCATGGGAATGCTGCAATGATCATAAATGTGAGGGCTGCTCATAAGTCAATTTTTTCAGCACTGTCGTAACTTCGAACATCAATTAAATAAATGGTTGTAAGTCAAAGACTATCTGTAGAGAAAATATAAAATCAAAAGACAACACTGTTTCTCTCTATTCTGTGTTGGTTAGACCATACTTAGAATATTCTATTCAGTTCAGGGTACCACATTTTTGGGAGGCCATTTAGAAACTGGAGCATATCCAGGAGAAAGCAACCACGACGATAAAACTTTGAAGAATGACTGGAGGCATTAAGTATATTTAGCCTGGAGAAGAGGAGACAGCAGAGATATGTGTAGCTGTCTTAAAACATCAGAAGGGGTGTGTCAAGCATAAGATGGGACAAAGTTGTTCCAGAAAGATGACAAAAAACAACGGGTTTAAACTACAAGGAATTGAATTTTGGTTGGATATGAATATATTTTTTTTAATAGTAAGAACTGTTTAATAACTAAATGGACTGCTTCAAGAAGTGGTGGACTTTTCTTTGTTTGAGGTGTTTAAACAGAGACTGGATGACTGAATGTTGGGGACGAATTCCTACATCAGGCAGGGGCAAGGGTGAACTGTATGATCACCAAGATATATAACATTTGTCACAGTTGTTCTTCATATCATTCTCAATATGCTGCTGACATATCTAGTTAACTATATTATTTAGATAGTGAGGAACTATGCTTTGCCCACCTAACTGGTATAACTGTATTTGTTATTCTTTTATTGCCACAGTTATTATTGTTCATATCACTCTCAATATGATGCTGACATATCTAGCTGTTTATTATAAAAATGCCACGACTCTTTGAGAAACAAGATAGAAAGGGTCAGCTTCAGTTCTTGACATATATGGGTAAGAAAGAAAGCTGAAGACTACCAGAGGTACTCCTCGACTTACGACCACAATTGACCCCAACATTTTCGTTGCTACGTGAGACAGTTGTCAAGTGAATTTTGCCCCTTTTTACGACCTTCCTTGTCATAGTTGTTACGTGAATCATTGCAGTTGTTAAGTTAGTTACACAGTTGTTAAGTGAATCTGGCTTCCCCGTTAACTATGCTTGTCAGATATTCGCAAAAGGTTATTGGACGATCCAGGGACACAGCAACGGTCATAAATATGAGTCAGTTGCCAAGCCTCTGAATTTTGATCCCATGATCATGGGGATCCTCCAAAGGTTGGAAGTCTGAAAAATGGGCATGTCACTATTTTCATTGCCGTTGTCATTTCGGTCACTAAGTGAACTGTTGTAAGTTGAGGACTACTTGTAGCAAGTCTTCCTGGGAAAAGAGGCTACCAAGGTGACCCAGAAGCCAGCCTATATTCCTATCTTGTTTCTTGGCAGAGATTGTGGAATCTTAGCTCCATAGCTTGCTCTCCCAAGCAACTTCTACAAAGATGAGGTTATTTTCCTCCACAGGCAGACAGCTACCCCCTTTAGCTTGTCCAATAAAAGGCCTGAGGTCATTCTGGGCAGGCTTGTGCCTTTGAAAGATCTTGCCCATTTTTCACTTGGAGAGAGGAAGCTCCCTTTCTTAACAGACGCTCAGGAATGCCAGCCCTTCTGCTAATGCACGCCGAACAGCTAAATCATACATTATTGATTTGTCAGACATATTTGCATATAAATAAGCATGATCATTCATACAAACTGCAATGTTGTTCTCCCTTTCGTGTGGTGTGATCACAGATGAATAGCTCCAGTTAGATACAATGGAGGGCCGGATTGTATGAATTACAAGACAGTAAGCCACTGATTTAAAACCACATTTATTGGAGAATGTAAGTGTGACAATTTACTGGTGAATTCAGGGATAATTAGTCTAAAAGACAAGATAAATGAATCTTGAAAGTGGTATTGCAGTGAAGAAATGATCGCCTCCATGCTAGTAAAGCTTTGATGCTAAACATATTGCAAATGATAAATAACTGGGGCACAAGGAGGAATTATGTTTCAATTTTGTTTTCAAAGGAACAGAAATTTACACACACACATACAACGTCTTCCTGAAATGAATTGCCTTCCACACATCCCAGAAATTATGAAAAGTTATCTCATTTGCAACACAAATGGTGATATGTGTGATAAATTTCTTGAAATTATTTTATACATCTTGCTTATTTGAGCCTTCCAGGCAAATATCCATGTTTTGCTAATCCGATACAGGTATCAATTAAATGTTTCTGGGCCTAATCTAGACAAATCTACAGACCAGCATAGTATGTTGACCCATGAGAATTATCTCTGTAGTATTAATTCAATACATTCCCCACATCATGCTGAAAGATTACTTCCCAAGAATCAGCACTATGTAGTGAGTTCATGTCTTATGCCCCCTCCTTCCTATGTTTATCTATGGGAGGGGGATTGGGGAAGAGGACAAAGTTGCAATGCAAAGGAAATATTGCTCACTAACACTTCATTTTAATTGTCCTAAATTAGTCCTGAAGACCTACAGTAGTGCGCGTGACAAGCAATGAATACCAAATGAAGTCATTAGGGTCCATGCAGTTAAAACGAATAACTAACAAATCTGTAACAATGGGGACTCAGCACCTTTGCTAAAGTGCTTGGCTTTAAAGAATATTACTCTAGTTTTCCCTTCAAAAGATGTGAATGGATTCATACTATATGTGCGATGTTCATCAGTGGCTTCTTCTCTATTTTTTTTTTTAATGAACTCTACAATCGTTGTCCCGGCAGTCTCTGAAAATTGGAGATGATTGAAGGGAAGGGGGAAAAGGGGTTTTAAGAGAAATAACCTGGAATTAAGGAGAAACTTCCTAACAGTGAGAACAATTAGAGCTTCGGTGGCACAGTGGTTAAACGCAGCACTGCAGTCTCTGCTGACTTGTTCAGCAGGTTGTCAGATCAAATCCTACCAGGCACAGGATTGACTTCAGCCTTCCATCCTTTCTAAGGTCGGTGAAATGAGGACCCAGATTGTTGGGGGCAATAAGCTGACTCTGTAACTG
>JANHGC010002663.1:125685-138874 GCA_027560395.1 Boaedon fuliginosus | reverse complement strand
TACAAAAGAAGTCTAAGGAAAAAAAGGTGCCGGAACTCCGTTCCGGTGAGTTCCCCCAGAAAAAAAGCCCTGGATATTGTGCTGTCAAATATAGTAAGCGGTGGTAGAATAGGAGGGCTCTTCCTAAAATCCACTCTCATCTTTACAGTTTTAAGCATTTTCATTCCAGATTGTTCTGGCTGCACCACAGGCCAGTTGTTCAACTTTCATCTATACACAGACTCAGACTTTGGGCTGTTTTCAGGCCATTTTTCCAGCCAAAAATGGCCTGAAAAATAGCCTGAATCCTACCTGTTCCTTTGCGGCGAATGGCTGGGAGGCAGGGCTGTGCGTGATGAGTGACATCACCCACCCAGTCACATGACCACCAAGCCATGAGGTACCAAACCACACCCACAGAACTGGTAGTAAAAAAATGAATCCCTCCACTTCCTTCAAGTATGGACAAGTACAATTAGCTGAATGAATTTGGACTGAAGAATTTCTGGAATGATGGTACTAAATGCTGAGCTGAGGACTCGGAAAAGGACTTTGTGCATGGTTCCCTAGGGATTCAAGATGTTGCAAGATGGAGTGCAGTGCCATATTGACAGCATCATCTGTTGATCTATTTGTTTGGTAGACTAACTGCAAGGGATCTAACAGCAGATCCATGATACTTTCCAAGTGGACCAGCACTAAATGTGTACTAACCAATTTTGGTATTTAAAGATGAAATCCTTCTAAAATTAAAGATGTTCACAGGGATCATAACCTGTAACTATTGATTAGAAGGAAAACCAATAAATCAAGTCAGTTTAACAAGTCATGTAAATATTACCCCCATTATATATGTGGAAAATGAGTTTCATTTCCAATATTGAAAACAATCCTGTGAATTATCAAAGTAAGCAGTTGCTAGAGGAAAACAAAGCATTTGTTTGTTTTTTATGAGCTGGGTAGAAAGGAGAATTTTGATGGGTTAGGCTACAAAGAGTTGTTGCTAAAATGTGTATCTATATTTATTGATCAATATATTAAAAGATTACACATGATAACAAAGAAAGAATGACAATACAAACAGGCATATATAAATTTCACCTAATCTTAGGAGATGAGCAGATCTTCAGTCTTTGCAAAAAGATGTTAATGCAACTGACAAGTATTTTTCTGCTGTAGAATAGGTCTTGCTGTGACAAAGCCAGGGGCTTAATGCTGGATTTGGGACTAACAATGCAATCCCCGCTTACGCCACTCACAGGCGGAAACAGTTGCTAGATGTTTGCTCTGAACTTTGTGATTCTGGCAGCAAGCACATTTATTTTTACTTCCCAATATTAAACCTTTCTTTGCAGTTAGAGTCCCCCATTCCACAGGAAGCTGTTAGACAAACGAGTAGCAAATGCAGCAGTTGGTGTTTTTCAAATATTTATCTTTCTCAGATATTTCCGTTCCACCCCTACCACACATTGTCTCAGAACATCAATTTTCTCTTCCTCAGTCCGATGCCCACCAGAACCACTGGAATAGCAACTCTGACAATTCCCAGTGTGATTAGTAACCAGGCTGGCTGACAATTTTGGACACCCCAATACATTTTGAGGGTGCCAGCTTGGGAATGCTGCTATAAACTGAGAAAGAGGATCTTGTAAAATATTAGATTTTGTAGCATTTGGGGGACTGTGATAATGTAAACACAACTAGAGACACTGTGGTCTAAAATCACAATATTTGTCATCAGTGGGTAACACATTTCCCATTCGCTACACCCAGTTCAGAACAGACCAAGATCTCTGCATATTATTCAGTGAAAGCTACTGTTTTCCTTTGAAATGTCCTATTCATTCAAAGCTGATTGACAATTGTGCGGTTCAGAAAATGGCTTGTGGGTTCAAAAACTGACCAGGTCTTATTCACAGAATTCTTTCCTTCTATCGTTTGAGCACAGAGGCAAGAATTTCAAGCAACATCAACTCTTCCTGATGTAAGTCCACTTGAATTACTGCCATCTGGAGGGTAGTTTTTGCCTAGTACAGATCAGGCAGGGGATCAGATAACACGAGGCATTCACTCTGCTGTCCCTGAAATATCTAGAGTTACAGCTAAAGGTCATGCAGGACTCAGGATGTTAAAATAAAAGAGGGGGGAGGAAGAGCTGTCACTGAGGCAAACAAAACAAAGAAAAAACCTAAACAGCATACAGTTGTATTAATTATGTGTCTCTTGTGGAGAGGTTAGATAAGATGGTATTATATGAGATGATAATTTCTTGGTTGAAGGAGAAAATGTCCCTAACTACTTCCTGTATCTTCTTTGATCCAAACTCTCAACTGAGGCACCATCTTAAATCACAATTTTCAAAAAAACAATGAAATTCATTCTCTTCACCTTCCACTACAGCTAGTTGTATCATTGAAGTCAATGAAGCAGCCACTTTGGGTATTTGTCCACTGCTGTTTAAATCCATTGCTCTTGGAATCCTCTGTCTATTCCAGGGGTGTCAAACTGGTGGCCCACAGGCCACATGCATCACGCACAGGCCACACCCACCCCAGCTCCACAAAGGGGAAAATGTCGCAAAATGTCACATGATGGCAACGTGATGCACGAGTTTGACAGCCGTAGTATATTCACTAAGGTCTTTAAAGAGTGTGTATACAGCACAAATTCTTGAGGTCCAAAAGGATTAGCAAGCTTTGTTTTATAAGTTACTTCTCCAGTAGAAAGCCTGTTTCCCCCAAAGAGACTAAGAATATCTACAGTATTTTCCACTTCAGAGAAAACAGAAAGCAAGGAACAAAGACAGGATCCCTTGTTTTATATCACTACTAGCTGACTACCAGCTTCACCTGCGTATAGTCATCCCATTGCTGCTCCCACCACACCTCTGACCCCGAAGCTGCACCTGCCCTCCTACCCGTTGCAGCCTCACCTGTATCATTTGTCACCGCTGAGCCCCACCTGGCCCAATCCTGTCCCTCTGCTGCTAATTTTTCCTGATGGCCGCCACCTCCAGTTGAAACTATAGCCACAATGGAACGCCTGTACTGCACATGTGCCACAAACGCCATGACACTGCTCTCTGGCACCCCTGGTGGAGGATTATAGAGGTGTTGGTAGTATCAGGACTGTGAAGAATTTGGCAGTATCTGCACTCCTTTTAGGGGACAGAGTCCCCGCAATGAGTATTAGGGGTGTGTTACCCCACCACCACCACAGTGCTTGTTGCCAGGGGGTAAGGTATCTGTGTGCCAAGTTTGGTTGGAATTGATCCAGCTGTTAAAAAGCATATATGGCACATATATACATACATACATACATACATACATACATACATACATACATACATACATACATACATACATAGTCACCCACACTCTGCTTTCTATATATATAGATTCCTAATCTGGTAGAAACCAGAACATCCTATATTTTGGGGGGGATGGGAATAATAATAATGGATCTGAGTAGAAGAATGAGGAGACCCTATTGAGTAGCAATACTTGTGAAAAAAAACTGTAGGTTTTCATAGATCACAAACTGATCATGGATCAGATGTTTTAAGGAAAGTAAATGCAATCTTGGGCAATATAAAGATGAAGAACAATCATTGCTTTTCTCCATTAAGTAAAACTGCTCAAGAAAGAAACAGACTTTTTATGAGCTGGTAGATTCACTTTTTCTGGGCAAAGGACTTTGCTCAGTGATGCTTTGAATCACTGAAGTTTAATTTCAGTTAATTTCAGTTACCTGTTTTCAAATACACGTTCAGTAAATGGAGGTAATTATGTGAACTGAAATAACAGTAATACACTGCTATAAACTATATTTATTCTTTATGTAAAAAGTATCTATCTATCTTGGATAAGTAAAAGTATTCTAACCAGGACTAGCAGGACAAAACTTTATAAAACACAGAATTAGTACTTAAATTTTCACAGCCAGTATATCCCCACTACTTTTTAGCTATATGTCAAAACAAAGGTCTATACCTTCTACTGAAAGGAACAATACTTTTGTCTCTATCTGAACTCTTTAGAATTTTTGTGACTCATTTAACATTCAACCTATCTTGAATAAAGTGTTCAGGCATTGTGATTTGAGGTTGGTCCTATAAAGATTGTGTTTCATAGACTTTGTTATCAAGGCAGGCTTCAATCATGGATGAAGGCAAGGGAATTTAATTTACAGCAAGATAACCCTGGTTGAATGTGTATCTCCTCTTATTGTCAGTGTAGGGTCTAGAACAGTGGTTCTCAACCTGGGGGTCGGGACCCCTTTGGGGGGTCGAATGATCCTTTCACAGGAGTCACCTAAGACCATTGGAAAACACCTATTCCCATTATGTGGTCCCAATTAATTTTATGGTTGCGGGTCACCACAACAGGAGGAACTATATTAAAGGGTCTCAGCATTAGGAAGGTTGAGAACCACTGGTCTAGAACAAATTTTCCCTCGTTTTGGCAGGGTCACTAGCAATATTTCCAGTCTGAAGATTCATTAAACATGAACATAATGTCCTGAGTGAACCCGGACAAATATAGATGCTACTTGTTTTTACCTTCATTCACAGTGGTCATTGCTTTCTTCCACTTCTTTCACAGTTAAGCCTAGTCTAGTCTTCTTCTACCTCTCACCTAAGTACTCACCAAGTCTGGTGAGTAAGTTAAGCAAGTTTGAGTTAAGCAAGTTTGTCTTGCTTAACTTTTTATAATTAGATGAGATTGGCTAGTTGTGGCCGCATGACCTGGACCATTAGCACATGACAGAACCTAGCTTTCTCCAAATTTCATTCAGTGCCTTCAAAATATTGGTGCAAAAAGTTCACATATGTGTGCTCTTTTGTGTATTTGAGTGAAGAGTGTCTTCTGGCATTTATGTGCAGTTTTCAAAGCAAGATTGTTGCTACTGCTTTCTTTCTAGGGCTAACAGAAAGAGATAGATCCAAAGTCAGCTTTTGTGTCTAAGGCAGAACTAGAATTCATAGTCTCCTGGTTTCTAGCTTGGTGCCTTTAACCACTACACCAAACCAGCTCACAGAAGATTCACTAAGCATTGTTTATTAGAGCAGTTGCCTCTGTGATGTTGAAAGAAATCTTGACCCTATTTATTGGGGCCATCCACACCATTTCTCCATCTATGCAATTAAAACCCTTGGGGAGCTTTGAAGCATTTAATAAAACTTTGAAAATATCCTTAAGGAATCACTTTTCATGTAGTCCATTAATTTGTTCTAATGTTCTCCGATTCATGTATTTTATAGTTTATTTTTGATTGCTTTTGTGCCTAATTGTGGTCTCTGCCTCCCTCTCTCCCCCCTCCTCCCCACAGTGATCTGAGTTCTTGTTACTTTTACAGTGGCAAAACTGGAATCTGTAAATGTTAGGCATTTATTGAGTATCTTATAAAGGTTCTTTAGCAGATCAATATGAGCAAAGTTTTGCAAAGAATCATTTTAAGATGATAGTATACCTGTAAAATAACCCTCCTCAACCTCACACTTTCCAGATGTATGAAAAGAAAAAAACTGAAGTAAAGAAGAATACATACATACAATACATGCTGTATACATTAATTCCATATTATAAACCAGATTTTCTGATGTCTTATTTTGATTTTAAAAACCAGGGAGGAAATCTGAAATGGAATAGACAATATTTCTGAGGTTTTGGTTTTGGTACTGATGGAGCACCTTTCTTGAAAAAAACCTCCTTAAACTTCAGGAGCACATTTATACTCCAAAATTGTCATCAAATTATTATTTATAATATGTAAGGGAAATAATAAAGTAGATGGGGAATGTTGGACTATGTGTGTTGCACTGAATTTAAATACAATTTAATGTAAATGAACTCAACCCAATTGTAATTTTCTTTAGTGGATCCAACAACTTTAGGAGAGCAGCATCCAACACACCACTTATAGGTCAATCCATGAAGCTGATTAGCAATGGATTGTCTTCTGTGCTCTTTACAATACTCCTCCTTCATTACAAAGCAGCCATATGCGAATTGGTAATGTAAGTGTGAAACTGGATGACAGCTCTTTGAAATGTTTTGAGCTCAAAAAGGATAGCTATGACCTTATCTATAAGCTATTATCATTTTTACCATTCTGGAAGTACTATATTTCATCCATGGAAAACTTCTGGAATGATTAGAAAAGCATTAGAACGTGGCCATTTCAAATTTGAAACAGGCCATTTCAAGCTCAAATCATTTTGTTCCTTCTGTTCTAAATTCCAGGGTATGCTGTAATCTCAAGCTGCTGTTAGCTATAGAGGGGAAAGCTGCAGTGAAGAAGAAAAAAACCCTCCCCGATTCTATCAGGGACCCATCTATGCTTGGCTGCTGATTCAAACTCAAAAAGCTCTTTGCCAAAACCCCATAGCTCAGGACTCTCTGGAGTCTTTCAGGAGCCCTTGTACTGAAATCCGATGCTGATCAGTAAACAGAAGGAGGTGCTGGTACACTTACTGTACATGGCAAGGAAGAACAAAAAAAACTAAGGCAGTGGATAGCTGAGGAAAGACGCGTTCTGGTAGAAAAAAAACAGCTTAAGGGTTGTGGTAGTTTATAAATTCAGTTATTGTAAATGAACTAAACTACTATCTGAAAGCCTCAAAGCATTGTGTAAAGAACAAACATACGCTCAGAATCTGATTACCTTGCAGCTTTGGAGATTCTTGAATGTAAGGAGAATTCTCATCTGAAATCATGTCATCCCCTGTCAAACGTTTCACACCAGGGGCTTTTGATTTTAGCAAGTTTTCTGGATGATTTGAAAGCGGAGGTTCTCTCACTATAAAACTGCCATCAAACTGAACTAAATGCAGAAGAAGCAATGCCGAGACTCACATTTTCATGGATGCAAAGGGATCATAGATAGACATAGACATTGCTGCCGACACCAACACCGTTGCAAATAAGGATTAGAATCTCTTTGTACTAGGAAAAATGGGGGCATGTTTTATTCCCCAGGAAAAAAGTTGATTCCATCTGGGAACTTGCTTTCACCAAGGAACGTGAAAATTCTAGATAGGAGTACTCATAAGGAGGTAGGTAAATATAAGTGAAGATGGGATCGTGTTATTGAACCACTTCCTTTTTTTTACATACATCACATATTTTAACAACAATGGAGCTTCAACTGCATGGCTATGGTGGTCATTTTGACATTTTTGAGCCATTATTCCAACCATCTGCAGACAACATGGTTTATAAATTATCATCTAAATGTTATGTGCATTTCAAAGCAGAATTTATGGCAAAAGTTATGAATGAAAATTGCTTTACTATTAAAAGGTGCCACGTAGATAATAAAAACCCTGATCAATAGAGAAGTCAAAACTAGAGAAATCTAATGAGGCTGCAAGGGATTGCTAAAAGTTTTCATGGAAATGAATGTCCAGAGATAACACAGAAAAAAATCAAGCCAGACAAAGTACATCTAGGCAGCTAAAGAGTTTTAGATGTATTCCAGGTGGGTTCATGTAAAGAACACACACAAACAACAAAATACTCTGCCAGAATTGCTGAATACTACCATACAAATGCAAAATAAAGCATAACAGCATAATAATAGGGCATAATAAAGGCTGAATAAATACATTGCATATCATAAAGCCTATTTCTGAACAGTTTTTCATTATATGCTGCACATTAGTGCTTTTTGTCTCAGACCCACAGACAAAAGTGAACTTTGCAAAAAATACATATTCAACTCATTATTTTCGCAAAGCAGAAGATTTACAATATTATAGGAATCTAAGTCTGTATACTTAAAAATCAGTAAATAATTGCATTGGTGCCAGATAAACCCATCAAAAAGAAGCAAAATGATTATCTTTATTAAATTACAATAAAGCAGGAAGACCCTTGCTCTCCTTTATTAAACTATAAACAAACTCATATTCATCTCTTTAAGTGTTATGTAGCACATTTAATAATTGGTATGGTTATAAATCTGATTCCCAGCCTTGGAATTGGTAGTGTCCTGATTTCAGGCAAATGTTCATCAGATGCAAATGTAACTGTTTACATTTTTTTATAATAATCAAGGAATCCATATTTTCTCAAAACTGCACCCCAAGATTATGCTTGCTTATTTATTGGAAGAGTTCTGCAATTTACCCTCCTCTTCAATCTCGGCAGACTCTGGAAAGTGTACAGATACTAATAATACATAAAAGTAGATAATTTATACTAATTCATTAAAACCAAGGTAGACTAACAAGACTCCATATTTCATTTATAATCAAAAGGAATAGTCAGAACCAGCAACAATAAAAAAAACAGCTCTCTAATCCTTGATCCTATAATTATCATGCCCAACAGAAGTAGAGCTAGAAGAAAGAAATTCTAATTCCAATAAAGCATTATTGTTATCATAGTAACTTCCAGAGATAAGGTCAAGCTATGTAAGCTTGGCAGATAATCACAACTTAAAATAAGTAAATAGCACCAAAGCATTTCACTATCCAACCACCATTTATCAAATTTGTAGTCCTCATTTTTAAGACCAAAACATTTAAATTCTAGAAACAGGGTGATCTGCAAACCATCATGCTATATAAACCAGTTCATATAGGAAGAAACTGCTGGGACAGAGGGCCTTTAGATCTCAGGAAGTTGAAATGTTTAATGCTTTCTATTATGTATCTGTGGTTTATATATTTTAAAAAATGACCCAGAGGAGAAATATAGTTGTTATGAATGTGTAAATGAAAGAGGAGCCAATAACTTACTAGGGGGAAAAACAGTAAAAGAGGAATTAGCTGGAGAATGTCATTCTGCTAGGAAAAAAAAATATATGGGTTGGACATCATTGGTTTCTAGGGTTTCTATACTATTATATAATAAGAACTGAACAATGCTGATGAGAAAAATGTTCCATTTTTAAATTTTAAATTACAACTTGCATTTCAATTGCAACCTGTAATTTAGAGATCCAATTTTATTCATTTAAAATTTTATTCATTTTAAAAAGCATGATCATACCAGAGAGATGTTTGCTAGCTACAAGCATAGGGATTTTCCTCTCCCACAACTTCTTTCCCTTTTAGATCTTCAATATACACACCAGCTTGGCCTTTCCTGGAAGTGATACCACAATGAAAATCAATAGATGTATTTCCTTTCCTGTGTGCTCTGCCTTTGATTAATATCTAGTGTATCTACCTACACATTGCAATCAATTGGCATAACAATAATACATGGCATAACTTTGCTCTTCAGATTTAAAAGTTAGCTTTCTTAAAGTTTGTATCTTTAAAGTCTGTTAGGCCTAGTAACCTGACAGCCAGCTTTCTTGAAGAAAGAAGCACAAATCCGAAGTATGCTTCATCTGAAAGAAACTTGTTAGAAGTTGGCAAGGAAGATTACTATAGTATGTGAAATCTTTTTAAAGGATCTTGTTCCTATTTTAAGGCCAGCTATCTTGGCTGAACTTGAGTCACCTCCTTAATAAAAATTCCATGTTCTGTCTGCAGAAATGCTTCCAGCACAATTAGATCAATTTTCTCTAAGTAGCAATAAATGTGTTTGCCTTTAAAAGGCCAACACAAGCACATTATCACAGCTCATAATCCCCATTCTCTCTATTAGCTCAAAGTACATCCTAAAGGCTAAAGGTCATAGCTAAAGACTAATCAGTCTCATTAGCTTGTCTAATTAATCTTAACTAGGGGGACACAAACACACTAAAACTGTTACAGAGATTTTTTTTTTTTAGGAAAAAAAATCAGGATATGAGAATCATTCATCAGAGACTCACAGCCTCTAGGGACAGGAAGAAAAGATGATGACCAGAGACAAAGCTTCCTCACTGAGTCTTTCTAAACTTTTGATGTATTCCCATTTTGGATCTATTCCATGTTAGCAATACAAAACCAGGATTCCAACAATAGCATGGAACTCATAATAAGGAGAATATTATAGGTAGCAAAGATCTTGAGGTATAGAGCACACTTGCCTTTTATTCTTTCAATGCATCCTTCTTCAGTGTTTTCATCAACAAATACACATGCAGTTTGGCCAGATTGATCTGTCTTCCATACTCTTTTGCCTTCTGTTTGTTGCCTTCAGACTCAACTGGAACTCATTAATGTTTAACTGATATAAAAGGGTTATACTCCATGGGGGCCTGTAACACAACACAGTGACTTTCAAGTTGCTTCCCTTTAGCAGATACATCAACCTAGATGTTAGCCCCCACTTATCCATGCCCCCTTTTTAATTATTATGTTTGCAACAATCTAAACAGAACTTCTTATCTATGCTCTTTTTAAATTATTATTCTAAGTGAACAACAGACAAATATGACTGCTACAAATGACAATAAAGTTAATGTAAGCAGGCATTTGGGGCATTTTGTATTTGTATATATGCAGAAAATAAACTAGGATTTTCATGGAGAAACATTGCTCAGGCACTACTTAGAAAAGAATTCATCCATCTTTCTGTAAATTCCTCTCAGTTTAACAACAAAGAAAATTAGATCCCAATCATATGAACATTGAAAAACAAATCTTGTGAGTGGAGCATATATTGTTCTGGGGGAAAATGTCCATACAACCATTGTTAATTAATAGTTTCTTAGTTGATACTAAATTTTGGTATAACTGGTGATAAAGTCAGAATCCAAGAAGAAATTACCAATGTACAAATCTGCATTTCAACACTTTATAGATACCATGCAGCATCACATGAAATCAATAATCGAAGAGCCATGATATCCCAGAGACAAGTAAAAAAATGCATATGGCTGGACTACCAAAACAAATCAAATTGGGATCCTTTATATTGTATATCAGTACTTAGACAGAAAACCACATTGAAAACCCAGGTCTGTGGACTTCCTTTGGACAGAAGACAATGACAAACTGTTTCCATACTATTTCCATGAAAACTATATGGATATGAACATGAAGTATATACGAATCAAACTCAACTCAAAGAATATTACCTATAAACAATTGCTACATTCTATATCATTTATTTATTTTATTTATTATTTATTTATTTATTTTAGCACCCAAGCTATTTTTCCCATCTTAACAAAATCCTCAATAATATTTTTCATATGTTTCATAATTGTAGGATGAAAAGGGTCACACTGAATGAATTAAGACCTAGCTAAACTTGGACTTGGTCACTGGTGCTGGTTTGTATGGGAACCTCCGATGGTGGATATTGGTGATATTTCATATATGTGATGTTTCATATGTATGATATTTCATATAATGTGTATCATCTTGTCCCAATCTAGCTTCTCGGCCTTTTGACTAAAATCAAGTGTAGTATCCCATCCTTAATACCTCTTCTTAAATGTTTTAAACAAGAAGACCCTAAAATAAATTTTAAGTATCATTCCATTTTTAAATTGTTTATTGAATGTTAATAGGTAATTTTCCACTGGGACAAAAAGTGTAAAGAAAATATAAGGGAAAGCCTGACAGTTGAGATGAGGGCGTCAATCTACTCTCCAAAGGACAAGAAGCAATGGACGGAAACCAATCAAGGAGAGAAGCAACCTAAAACTAAGGGGAAATTTCCTGACAGTTAGAACAACTAATCAATGAAACAACTTGCCTCTAAAAGTTGTCTATGCTCCATCACTTGAGGTTTTTAAAAAGAGATTGGCCAACCATTTGTTTGAAATAGTATAAGGTATCTTGCATGAGCAGGGGGTTGGCCTAGAAGACCTCCAAGGTGCCTCCCAACTCTGTTATTCTGCAATGACTTATAAACCCCCAATGCATAAATGCAAAATGTTTGCATGAAATTATTGTGAAATAATTACATGAAGAAAACAAATACGTTTGTTGATAGAAATTCTGTAAACAAGGTTTCCAAAAGCCATTTTGGACAACAATCAAGTAAATATAATAAGCCAGAAATGAAGTGGATACATTTATTTTGATCCAAATTCATAAGTATATAAACTCTGTTTATATAGATAGATTCTGTTTCTATGACTTGTACTCTGAATTTTTGTAATTTGCACATTTGTACTGTATGGGGTTCTCAGAACCTTGGGTACACATTCTAGGCCCTCTCATGAACTGTAACCTAAGGCACAGGTGTCAAACTCTCCACATCATGTTGCCGCCACGTGATGTTTTTCAATGTTTTTCCTATTCATGGAGCTGGGATGAGCGGAGCCTCTGCATGACGCATCTGGCCTGCAGGATGCCAGTTTGACACCCCAACCTAAGGTGACTAAATGAGCAAATTCTTAGAAAAAATGAGAAAGGTTGTGCTCATTATATTTAATAAGTTTGTTATTATAACATTTAAAGTATATTAAATCCACTTTAGTTTTGGCCTAGCTCAATTCCTTCTCCTGATCTCACACATTTTTGAGAGTATAAATATGAGAGAGTGCTGAGAAGTTCCTGGCTTTGCCCCCTTCCAGTTGAAATAGAAAAATGAGTGTGGGGGCATCTGACAGCCTAATATCTTAGTATGTAACTGTGCAAATATCAGGTCTTTGCAATTCTTAAAACTTTTTTTTTCTTTTAGTAAGAAGCTGTGATGGCAGAGGCACAAGCAAGTTTCACGTTGTTGGAGTTACGGGCCACCATGAAGCTTTTCTTTCTCCAGGGAAAGTCAGCAAAGGACATTCACACTGAGATGTCACAAACATGGGAGGAGAAGTGTCCTTCCTACAGCACTGTCAAAACCTGGATATCTCATTTCAAGACTGGGTATTTCACCTCAGTGAGCACCTCCAACCTCAACTGCATACATGCGATGCTGATTATTGAGGACCGGTGAATATCCGCAAAAAAGATACTTGACATCTCACAGGAGCATGTTGGGTTTGTTATCACCACTTATCCTAGACATGCACAAGCTTTCAGCGAAGTGGGTGCTGAAATGTTTGAACAATGATCAGAAGAAGGAACAAGTTGAAGCATCCAAAGCTGTTTTGGCCCATTTTGAAGCTGCACAGGACTTTTCAGCTAGGTTAGTGACTGAGGATGAAACCTGGCTCCACATCTATGATCCTGAAACCAACGAACAGTCAAAGGAATGGTGCCACAGCAGGTTCCTGCGGCCAAAGAAGTTCTGAACCCAGAAATCGGCCAAAAAGATCATGGTGTCCATTTTCTGGGACAAAGACAGTATTCTGTTGGTGGACTACCTACCTCAGGGCTCTAGTATCACCAGACAGTATTATGCTAACCTCCTGGGCCAGCTGAAGG
>JANHGC010002663.1:92062-103071 GCA_027560395.1 Boaedon fuliginosus | reverse complement strand
CTTTCCCTGTGTTCCTTTCTCCCTTCCTTCTCCCTGCATCCTTCCTACCTTCCTCCTCTCTCCAGCCTGTCTTCCACGGGCAGCCAGGTTCTTTTGGCTGGACACGTGCCTTCCCAAAGAAAAGAAGCAAAGGAGTCGATGGGTAGAACCCAGAAGTGCCCCCAATCAGCTGTTGGTGAAGGTAAAAGAGGCAAGGCTTCCTGGCGGCCACCCCAATTGCCTCCTTTGCCTTTGTCAGCATTGCATACTGTTACCCATCTGGGGAGGGAAGCAGCCATGGCTCTTCTGCACCAGCGGTGAGGGGGTCAGGAGGGGAAAGGTGTGGTGCACGTGCACGAGCCGCGGCAGCAATGGCGGACAGAAATCTGTGCATGTGCAGTGGAGAGTTGCTGCCACTGTCCTCTTTGCACCCCAAAAATGGGGTGAAAAACGGACCCTATCATTTCCAGACACCGACAGTGCATTCTTATGATGTTTTTCTACCTATCTGGCAACTTTGAGGTCGATTGGTGCAAAACAGTAAGTTTCTATAAAGCACATAAAAACACACATCCGAAACCCAACTATCTTTTATAGATATAGATTCTTGTATTATATCAAACAGTATTTTCATACAATTCCCATCTTTAATAAATCCTGCAGCTGTCTTGTACAAATTGCACCAAAATGTCCTTCTACAAAAAAATAGCAATGATGACATTTTTAAAATTCAATTAATATTTGAAAGATGCAGAAGGAATTTCTGTAACTTAATGCACCTATAAATATAGATTATAAATCTATAAATACAGACTATAAATTAGCAGACAAAAGTACATCTTTTGTCATAATTTTGAATGATGGATTTCTATCTCTTGGATCCTCTCTGTGGCCATTTTCAAATTATGAATCAGGAGCCCGCATGGATAAAGTCAAAGATTTTGAAGGTAGTTCTGTAGACTGAAGGCAATCCCGCGCAGCGCTCTTTTGACAGCCGATCGGGAAGCGCGTCCACAAGCAAGTAACCAGTGAGCAGGGAGAAACCCATCCCTGCTCACAATGTTTTATTAGTTGTCCATTAACAATTATTTGTGTTTTCTAGAAAGTATAAATCAACCTTACTCATTTAATAAAATTATCACCAAGGTTCATACGTTCCAGAACTCTAAATGAAAAAAATCCAATTCAATTTGCTAAAGTATTTCTCTGCATGTAAAAATATCAGTGCAGCTTGTTTTTCATTACATTGCTCCAAGTATACCAGATTATTCAATATACTGAATAACCTAAATACTATGCAAGAATACTATGCAAGAGATTCAAAAAACTATAAGTAATTCTCTGTTATGTGCTTCTGAGCAATCCTTTTCCAAACTAAAAAAAACTTGGAACTAAATTAAAAAGTTTGGAGTTCTTTAAACTAAAAATCATTGTGGTTGTGGAAAGTGGTGGCCACTATATAATAGTTGATAACCACTTAGTAAACAGTAGTTGACAAGTAGTTCCCACCTCTAGTTGCCCTTGACCGGGGAAGAGAGGCAGGGTATAAATTGAATAAATAAATAAAATAAATAAAGTAGTTGACAGAAGTTGACAACCAGTTTGAGATGCAGACAGAACAGATTCATCCCCAACAGCCCATACTTGTGATCAACAGTGAAGGGACACAGAGCAGAAAACATCCTGCAGAAAGCACAGCTCCAACTCCTCAATGAAATAATTTACCATAAAGTCCAGTCGCGTCTTGAAAAAGCACCTTTCAGACAACCATGACCTGAATGACTGAGAATCTCCATAGACATGTCACATTTATGGAACTCCTTAGAATAGTCTTCTCCAACTTGGATACCCTCCAGATATTTGGGTATTGATTTTCCAAATATTCTAAAGTCACACTGGGGGTTAAAGTCCACACCCCTGGACTTTGGATAAATATCCTGGGAAATTTATCCTGGTTACACTAGAAACTTGTCTTGCAAGTGTCTTGTTCCATGTGCTGCTGTTATTTTGTTTCAGCAGCATTGTCTTTAATTAGTTAATTAACTAGAATAGCTATAAGTGATCTCCCTAGTGGGGAATAACTTAACAAATTGTAGTGAATTAACTTAATAGTGAAGTAACTCATCTAAGTACTGCTTTCATATATCCCTTCCAAGCATTTCCTGTTCCTCTTAAAAATAGGAAAGTTGAAGGTCTACATCTGTTCATTTTCTGCAGTTGGTAGAGGATACCTTCCCCTTAGAAATGTTTTTTTTTCTCATTGAGGTAGTTGTATGCAGTTGCTATACATTTTATAATTTTTCAAACTACTTTTAATTATATTCTACATCTTACCACATTTTCTTGGAGTATCTACTTCTAATGTGAAAACCTCATAGAAATCAGATGGTAATCCATTTCCCCCCTTCTTTTTGCTTTTCCTTTCTCTCAATCTGTGGTCTGTGGACCCCTGGGGGTCTGTGATGTTGTCACAGAGGGTCCACAAAGGCTTGAAGGAATGTTATGATTTAAATCTTGAGTTAAGTCATGGGGGTCCATGGCCATCATCCGTGGCCACAAAAGATACTTAATGGGAGTCCAAGGTAAAGAAAAGGTTAAGAACCATTGGACTATAGCATCTGAAAATGGGAAGCAGATTGCTTCCCCCATCTTAATTTCCTTATTTCTACCTGTCAATAAAAGTAGATTTTGTCCATCCATTGCAGACGAAATATTCACAGAAGTCCTCAGTGTCTAAAAATATATTATATTTTGCTTTGTTTAGTGCCCTTTATTCCCAAGTAAGCAAAAAATAGAATTTGAAGACTTAAGCATGGAATTGTCTCCCATGGATAGAATACAAAAAGGGTTTACATTATCTAGACTGTGCACTTGTGAACAATCTTGTTGCAGTTGCAAACTTATATTTGTAATAGTTAGCTGCCTTGAATGCCCTTTGGGAAAGAATTGCAGGATATACATTTTGCAATTAATCCAGAAACAGGTGTACATGACATGGTCATTTTGGCATAGGCTGAAGTGTGGGGAAGTCTAGTGAGTGGTCCCTTTTCCGCAGCTGCATCCTGTGACGTGTCTCATTCAGATTCATGAACAGCTGAACTATTCCTGGAGTGCTGAAGTTCACAGATGTAGCTGAGAGCTAGTTACGCATAACATAAAATTTTCTTGCTATTTCCCAGTGTTAGGAGTGACAAACGTGGTTTGCTGACTATAGTTTGGTACTGAGACTCTGCAAACCAACCCTACACAGATTTTTTTTAGATGCCAATCTCATGAAGTCCAGTGGAATTTCCCTTGGAGTAACCTTGGAAAGGATTCTTGGAGATATTTCATGGCATTCCAGAGTCCCCGTTTAACTTGCTTCCCACCAAAATGTTTGGATGTGCATTTCAAAATATCATTTATCTTGAGGGATGTCAACTCTAAAAACATTAGCGCTTATCACTGTCAATGTAAGTGCCAGAAATTAGCTTTCTTTCATCTGAAAAAGGAATAATTAACTTAGCAACTGTTTCCAAAAGTGCTAATTAATGGGTTTCACCAAGTTGATCTGTCAGGATACATCTTGATCTGAACAGCAGTTGCCTTCCCCTGCCCCCCCCTCCACCCCTTACCCAGGAGGATTGTGTTTCCTCTTAATTTTTTCTTCCTGAGACACCAGTTCACAACAAGCTTCAAAGTAGTTTGGTAGTGCCATAATGTGAAATCTGAAAATTATAAAGCACGCAGTGCTGTCAATAAATAGTTTTGTGCTTGGCTTGATTGCTGTTATAATAAATACATAAAACACATAGAAATAGAGCAAAATGTGGTCACGCAGATCCTTTGATATGGAATTAAGGTAACTGTGAGATACTGGCAACCCAGTGATTTCAAAGTATCTACTCTAAAGTGAATAATATCCTAATAGTTTTAGCTCACCAATTATTAATAGCTGGTTCATCTCAGAAAGAAAAGTGACAGCTGTGACTTGTGGATCTTTTTCAGAGCTTATCCAGGGGCAGAGCTGTGACAATAGGCAAATAATATTGCTCCATTCAATTACACCTTTGACAAGAGATTTTAATCTTTAATCTAGTATAATTCAGCAACAAACACTGAATGCTGTAAACAAAATATTAACATCTTAGCTTGTATTCTGAACGCTCAACAAGGTTTGTGTTTTCCTTATATATTGAATAATGTCATGAATAAATTCATTCCTGCTCTACCCCCCAGCAACACCTATGGGTGGCACTACTTGACAGTCCTACACAGGCTTATACCTGTAGGGGGAGATGTGGTTCACCCTGTATAAAAAGAGCATGCATGCTCCTTCCAAGCACATTTCCTTGGATACCCCTACCTGAAAGCCTCTTCTGAGGCATCCCTCCTATTTTTCCTTAATAAACCTTTTTATATTAAACCCTGTGTTATGTAGCTGATTCCAAGATCCCAACCTCTAACACCAACAAATAATCCTTATTTTAAAAAAGCACTACTCTATGATGTTTCCCCACAAAAATTTCATATCAAAAAAAGATTCTGACTCTTCAGCCCTTCCAGTAGGAATAATGGCATTGGCAGAGTGATATTATCATGTTTGTCTATGCCTGAACATGAACTCATGAAGTGGTAAGTCCAATCTTTAATACCAGAACTTGTATGCAGATAACAGCTATTGTCCCTGTTTAGTGGTGTGCATCTTATAAGCTATATTATCTAGCAAGCTTTCAACCCCCTCCTTCCTTTCCTACAATTTGAGCTCATTTACTAAAAAGTCATTGGAAACTGTGCAGTAAGAAAGGGAGGGGAACTGTTTTATTAGTGTTATATTATTTTTCATCCTCCCCCTCCCTGTTCCTTCATGATGAATTGCCTTGTATTGAGATGGTAGCTTCAGCCCAGGGATTTAGCAATCTCATCCTGGTCCTTTGCACAGACAGATGGGAGGGCCCATGTCCTGAGCATGATGGATTAGCTGGAGAAAGCCTGTTGAGTGGAGTTCCATGAAGATTGATGTTTTCTCCTTCTAACAGCGTTTCCAAAAAGTTTCTATTACATTTTGATTATGTTTATAGAATCTCACTAGTCTCCAGGAAGATTTTTTTTTTGCCTTCCTCCTCTCATTGTGTGTTATATGCTCACCAACAACAATGCACCTGCCATACTCAGTAAGAATGTATAGTTTCACTTACTTTTGTTATTTTCTAGTCCACCAAATTTTCTTCAAATAACATTTGAGATAACAAAGCAAAATGAGAGAATAGAATCCAGTTAGTCCTTGTCTCTTCTAATATTTAATTACATATTAATTTATTAGTTTCATGACACATTTTCTTCCAAGAGCTCAGGGTGGTGGGCCTTATCCCTTCCCATTTTATCTGCAACATTAAATCTGTGAGATCACAGGTTTCCAAAGATGAGGGAGAATATAATCCTGGGTCTTCCTGGATCCTAGATCCTAGTCCAACGCCTTAACTTGATCGTCTTTGTCTCTTAGTCTTCGTATGAATCCTCATCAGAGAAGGAGCACAACCAAGGATTGAAAGATCTGATTCTGATCAAGTAGCTCTAGAAGCAAAAGAGAATTATGTTCAGTTCCAGAATCATCTTCATTATAATCTGGTACTGATCTGGAATCTTATTCAGTCAGCCTGGAATGCATCATCACTATCAAGCTGAAAACCAAATGGGAGGGTGGAGAACAGTCTGGTTAGAGAAGAAGCATCTTGGGAAGGATACATTGCTCAGTTCCACAGTCAGGAGAATAGATAGCTAAGCAAAGAGTCTATTTCAGGGATAGTTAGGCTTTGTTCCTTTTATGACTTAATTTCATGCCATCATCCTCTGTTTAGAGACCCTACTTTTCTGCTGAAGTTTGACAATATGTGCTGAACTTTGGTTGCTTGTAGGGAAACCTGCACATCTCAAGTGTTGTATTTGGATTCAAGATTGCCTATGGATTCTGCTGTAAATGCATGTGTTGATTTTGATATTGGATTATTGATGTTTCTACTAACATTCTTGAGTCTTGGCATTCTCGTAATAACTCTACACTTGGATGTCTTCAAAAAAGCAGTTAGATCAAGATGTCCCATTTTGCCATTCTTTATGTTTCCGTCTCCCAAGCCAAGTCTGGAAAAGTCATTAGAACAATGACATGGACATAGGAAGGAGCAGCTATGGTAGAATTTCACTTCTTACACAAATATACCAGCCAGCCGAATTGCACATGTGAAAACAGGACAGCTACCATTTTGCACTTATGCAAACAGACTTACTAAGAGTATTCAGAGTGATGACTGCCAATTTTATGGGTATAGTAACCACAACAGGAGTCATTTGCATCCCCTTATTATTCTATGGATGAGGGAGAAGGGGGCAATTTTTTTATCCCTATTCTTTTGTACCTTTTTATTTGCTTATTTCCCACCCACCCAGGAACCTCCAAATGGAAGGACATTCATAGGACTGGAAATACTCCAATATAATTTTCAGTAATATACAATGAACTCAGGCAATGCCCTTACTACAGGAACAGATACATCTCAAACATGGGTTCTGATTTCATTTGAAATGCTGGAAGATAAAGAGACAGGTATAAATTTTGGAGATAGAAATTTTCCCACTTTTGTTTAAATGAAAAAGCCCTATTGTTTAAATCCTAATGAATCAGAGAACTTAAAGGCTGAGTAGAAACCAGAACTCACATTTCCTTCTCCTGACCTGCACTGCAATCAACATAACCTAGTGGGTTTTAATGGGATATTCATTTTCTGAAACTTTTTCTCTTTTTCTTGTCTGTATTATCCCTCACTCACTATCGATCTCTCCCATTTTTGGGGGTGGGGGGAGGGGATTGCCTTAAAGATAGTCTTGATTTCTGGCCACAATATAGAAAAACACTCAATATTTTGTCAACATTTTGAGAAGCAATTTCCCATAGGCCTTCTTCCTAAGGTGGAGCGAATGTGACTAAGTCACATTTACGGCTTCTGTACCTAAGGCAGGACTGGAGACTACAAGTTCTATTCCAGCTAACGGCTCCTGACTATATCTCCTTTAATCCTCAATTCCAAAAACATTTTCGTCCCAATTGTATGATTTATATATAGCAAAGATTCAATCAACTGAAAATAATTCTCCAGTTCTCCCATTGCCTCTTCTCGTCCAAGTGGATCTTGAATCAATTTTCCACAGGCCCAATAAGAATCTCAATTGTGGATAAATAATTCTCTCCAATAAAAATATTCACATTCAGAGGATGTAGGCATTTTCACATATGTAAGCTGTACCATCCATTTGGCTAATCCACTTCTTGATCCTTCTCCCTTTCTTGAACAAGAAGTTTTGAAATACTTTCTACAAGAAAACTCTTTATTTATCTGCGTTTCTATTCGTATGTTCAACAAATGTGTAGAAATACAGAAATAAAATGATGCAGGCAGATTATTGGTCTGTTAAGATTCTTATACATAGTACATTCTCATTGCTGTTTACCCTTCTTATTCAAAGCCTTTCTTTGAGCATATAGACCCATCAAAGAATTTGGCAGGATTTTTTTATTTTTATTTTTCACATTTTATTTTCTGCATTTGTTACCCAGGCAAATTACAGATGAAAGCATCAGCTACAAAAGCTATTACTCAGAACAGCATCTTTCCAACTGCTGGACTTGGACTGAACAGCTTGTAGCTAATTTGCTATATAATCACTGCCTGCAACAGGAAAAGCAAGTGATTCAGCTGTGCTAATATTATGAAAGGGGAAGTTAACCATAGAGATAAATCCTGAAGAGCTGCAGCTGGGATAAAAGACATCAAAATAAATGAAGTTGAAGCCAGGTTTCCAGGCCTGAAAAAGTGGCCATTTGGATATTCAAATGATAACGTCTTCTTTAGCGTTAAAGCATGTGTGGAAGTTACAATTGGATTCATTTTCAGAGGACTTCAACTAGCATCTCTGAGATGACTGAAAATTAAAAAGAAACTTCATCATGCATTTATAGCTGTGCTCGGGGCTTCCTGTTTATGTTACCCCTTTGTCTTTTGCCTTTAAAAAACCACATTTCTAGTAGACAAGCTACTAGTTTGTAAACTATAGTCAAATCTCATGGTTCAGGACTGTGTAAATATTCATAGATAATCCTGTTTTACCAGAACTATTTACATCTAGTCCAGTAAGATTCCCTAAGACTGAAAATAGCTCTTCAAAGGAGTACTATAAACAATCCAAAATGTTGAAAACAGAGAAGAACACATATTTTAATTGCATGTACAACTATGCTAATTTATACTTCTAAAGACATGTAGAAATGTAGCTTATATAACATATCGTGAAATATAACATATCATGGAACCAAGTGATTTATATGCCTAAAGTACTGGCCAGACAATAATTTTGGGGGGGCACAACTTCTCCTTTTACTTCTTATTGTTATTTATTTGTTATTAAACTTTTGAAATAACTTGCATCTAGTAACTCTTCAGTGAAAGATCTGTCTAATCCATTGTTTCTCAAACTTTAAGATGGTGGACTTTTTCCCCCCCCAAAATATTTTATTAGGTGTTTTATAAAAATTCACATATCAAGTGTAACAAATTCGGTGTACAAGCTATTCCATTCCAAGTTCAAATATCTTATACATACTATATATACAATTTATTTATTTATTTATTTATTTGACTTATATCCCGCCTCTCTTCACCCAAAAGGGGAATACATCATAGGTTGTGATATGACCCATTTCTTGGGTCTTTTTCTTGAGAAAAATCTGAATCCCCCTTATCTTTTAACATCATAGTCAATTTTACCATCTCTGCACATTCCAAAATTTTTGCAATCAATTTATCTTCTGTCGGTATTTCCCTTTTCTTCCATTCTTGGGCATAGCTTAATCTGGCTGCAGTTATTTGGTGAATTATAAGATAACAAATGTTCTTATTAATCTTTCCAGGTAACATCCCCAATAAAAAGATTTCGGGTTTCAATTCTAACTTTTGGCCTGTCACCTCCCAAATCCAACTTTTAACTCTATTCCAGAAGTTTTTTGCTCTTGGACAAGTCCACCACAAATGACAGAACGTGCCATTCTGTACATCGCATTTCCAGCAATTCGACTTTACAGTGGGAAACATTTTGGCAATTCTTGCTGGGGAAAGATGCCACCTGTAAAACATCTTGTAGAGATTTTCTTTGTAGGAAGCCGCCACAGTTAATTTTATTTTTTTTCCCCATAATTCCTGCCATTTATCCAAATCAATCGTATACCCAAAATTTTTCATCCAACCAATCATATTTTCTTTGACTATTTGCCCTTCCATTTCTCTGTCTAGCAACAATTTGCCCTTCCATTTCTCTGTCTAGCAACAATTTATAATTAACAGATATATATACACAAGGGAACAAAGTGGAAATAGAGATAAGAGAACAAACTCAGAATGTACTGGAAAGGGAAATGAGATGTTTTATTTTTAATGTTTGTTTAATGAAAACCAATAAAAATTTTACCCAAAAAAACAAACAAAAAAAAAACAAAAAAACAGCAACCTGCTAATGGTGCCTGGGTAATAGTTAGATGGTCTATCTCCATGTCACATGAAACCTTTCCAATCTTTCAGTGTCCTGTCCCACAAATGGTTAAAAACAGTTTGAAGACTTAGCAACTTTGAAATGTGAACAGGAAAAGAGTAAAAATATCTGTCCCATCCCATGCTGTCGTAAGTCCACAGTAATAAAAAATACCCCAGCTTAACTTTACTGAAAATAAAATGAAATACACCCTTTATTTCATAACATTGTATGTGTATATGGCTGACACCATGAAAAATTAATAAATCCAAGCAATACTTATGGGAGAAAGCTTCAAAGCTGTTCCTGTGGAATAAGATAAGGAACTGTTGGGACTTCCGGTTTGACTTCTGGCGACGGGGCAGCGGAATTGATGGAGCCCCGCAATTTCGCGCCCAAATTACCGGCCTGAGGGTCCTTAGAGGGACCTAAGTTTCCCTGTAGAAAAAACAAAGCAAGGGACTCTGGGGGGTGGGGGTTGAAAGGAAACGTAATCCTCTTCCTCTTGAAGTGTCAGCTCTGTAGCCGACGGCTGGCTAAGAAGGCACCAAAAATGGTAAACAAGAAGTTGGGCTCACTCCGGAAATAAGATTGAGAAGGAGGAAAGAGGAAACTTTGAACAGAGCTCACTGATAGGTGAGATAAGATTACTGCACAGATTGAAGCTCCAATGAGAATCTTGATAAGGTCCAGAACTAGGAAGCTGTAAAGGTGAATGAGTAGCGACAGTAAATTTGGAAGGCAAAAGAGGTTTTTTTTTCTGTAGAGACATTTCTCGCAACAGCTCCTGTATTTCTAATTGGGAACGGCTGGAGAAGTCCATTTTGAAAGAGACATTAACTAAAAGTGTTTTATTAGTAATATTTAGGGAAGTAATGGAGAAGAAAATAATGGAGACTTGCAAGGCTGTAAAAGAGGACTGTGATGCACTTTCAAAAGACTTGATGGAGATAGGCGATTTGGGACTTAAAATTTTGGTGATAATAGACAAATAAGATGGAAAACTGGACTCTTACAAAATGGAAGGAGCAGCCAGTCAGACAGAACAACCGTAGCAGGAGAAATTAAAAGAGATGAAGGAGAAAGAAACGGGAGAACAATTGGCTGCTGGCGGAATGGAGAAGAAAATGGCGTCGGAGATCCAGAGGCAAAAAAGCGATATTCAAGCATATTTTCTGAGAAAGTGATGTACAGATGAGAAAGACCAGGGGGAGCTGGCCGAAAGACAGTTGGAAAAGTGAGAACCAGTAGACAAAGGAAGGTGGAAGTTCTGGAAAAATACAGTAGAAGACAAGAAAGGGACTAAAATTATGAGGTCGGTGAATGCCATCACCTGTCCCTCCTGGCTTGTTACGGCGAGCTGGGAGATGACATGTGGCTGGCTTCAGGGGATTATAAATCCTTCTTTGAGAGAGGGGTCCTTCCCACATGCCTTGAAGGAGGCTGTGGTCAGGCCCCTCCTCAAGAAGCCTTCCCTG
>JANHGC010002663.1:41528-59927 GCA_027560395.1 Boaedon fuliginosus | reverse complement strand
GAAATTTCTCCTTAGTTCGAGGTTGCTTCTCTCCTTGATTAGTTTCCACCCATTGCTTCTCGTCCTGCCTTCTGGTGCTTTGGAGAATAGATTGACTCCCTCTTCTTTGTGGCAGCCCCTGAGATATCGAAACACTTCTATTATGCCACCCCTAGTCCTCCTTTTCATCAAACTAACATATCCAATTTCAGCAACTGTCCAGTCCCCTAATCATCTTTGTTGCTCTTCTCTGTACTCTTTCTAGAGTCTAAACAAAAGAGCTGTGGCAATCATCTCTCTGCTTGTGAACAAGAGCCCAATATCTGGCTGGTGGCCACTGTTGGACTAGATGGCATTTTGATTTGTTCCAGCAGGGCAGTTTTCCTAAAACAGGACTCTTAGCGTGATTTTCACTATAATGGTTGTTGATGAAGTTGAGATTTGTGCATATATAAGCTGACACCTCTTTGCGTGTTACACAGAGGCAGCCCTTTCTTTCGATAGTGCTGCACATCCATATAAACTGGAGTGACAGTTGGGGAAGGGAGAGGAAAGTGCCCACAAACACTTGAGACTGATTTACAGCTGCAGCTTTCAGGCTAGGCCCGTGGCTGTGATTATTTCTCCAGCTGACTTGCAAGCCAATCGTTTCAGGAAGTAAAAACACTCTTCAAAATTGATGAGGGAAATGACAGCTTGTTGAATACATGATGTTGTGCAATGTACTTATACATTAACTTAAGAGGCACTTATGGGGGCACTATTCATCGTTCCTGTATTATAGCAAGTATAACAGCAAAGGACGCTATGTCAGCAGGATATTATATCTGACAGTTACAGCATATATGGAAAGCAACAGTGGCAGGTACGACAAAGAACAATATGGCAGAGGGTTGGGTTTGGGTGAGAGAGAAACTGTAGTGGACCCTCATCTCACTTAGGATTAATGCCCTTTTGAACGCTGTTATACGATACAGCAAGTTTCTTCCATCTGATATCTGGGTTCCCATTTCTTGTTTCATAATTGTTAGCAATGTTTCTGCATTATAAGTGCAGATATTTGTGCTGGAAATGATTTAACTGATTTAAATTTCCCCTATAAAGTGTGTGTGTGTGTGTGTGTGTGTGTGTGTGTGTGTGTGTGTGTGTGTGTGTGTGTGTGTGTGTGACTCATGGTAACTAAGTAAAACTGAACAAAACATATCTGCAGTGTGTGTGTGCACGTGCGCGCCCGTACGCAATATCAGATTGGCCAAGTGACTAGTAAATTTGCGTCAAATAGTATAAATAGAATAAACTTCATTTGAACCATTTCAACCCAGGGCTTGAAATCAAAAAACATGCATCTACTTGCTTTTTCTAGAAAAAAATCCATTCAGACAGCACCAAAAAGAACTGAAACAAAAGCTGCTGGGTGAAAATGAAGGAACAGAAGCATGACATACGAGTCCCATTAGATTGGGGGGAAATTAAAAGGATTTATTGATATCAATTATCTAGAACAATTTGTTGCCGTGCAGACGACATGCGAATCACCCTCCCTTGCTAGATTTTGGGCTTACCAGATTTTAAGCCAATCTCAGAGGTTTACAGTAACAATATGATGCTGATTTATCTCTCCTTAATAAAAATGTGATCAGGAAAAACCTGCATCCATCATTCTATTTATCACTCACAGTGATTTATTAACTAATTATACTTACAGTGGGTCTTTTTCTATAAGTATGGATAATAGAGTGATGTAGTAGCGATCCAAGCAATAAATAATACCAGAGTACAGTATGTTTAATACTTAGTCAGAGACATTGCCCATAATACAAAGCTTTGATTAAGGTAGCCAGATGGTTTTGTTTGTCATTTTTTCCAGTGTATGTGTGTGTGTGTGTGCATGTGTATTTTTCCTATCATGTAATAGCCTATTTTTTCCTTACATCTAGAAAAAAATAGACTTTTGTGGAGCATCTTACAACAAACAATAGTCTAAAATAGTGGTATCCAACCCCCTGGGTACAGCCCACTAGTGGTTCTTGAGCCATTCAGAAAACAGGTCAGGGAAGTGGTGGGCAAGCGTGTGTGTCCATGTGCGTGCACATCCCCACTTCTGTGAGCAGCAGACAAGCACATGCATGTTCCATTTGTGTGAGCATGTGCACTTGCCCACCGCTTGTGCGGAACCATCTCTTCTCCCCACCCCGTCATTTTGCAAAACCAGAAACGTTGGAGAAGGTCTGGTCTAGAAGGATGAATAAGAATAAGCAGGTTCATTGTCAAGCAAAGGGGCGATTAGACTGCAGAAGCTGGGATACTGGCTATGTATGCCAAGGTCCTCATTTATCAAGACCTTAGATCTGTTTTACTGTATTTTGGAATCCTGATTTAATGAGGAAGATACTAGTTCTTGTACGATACAACAAAAACATTCCTCTGTTCTCAATCTGCAATATTTTGGAAACGTCAATTTTCTTGCCAAAATTCATGGAACTTCCTCACATCACTAGGCTTATCTTAGTCCCCACTCATACAGGATATAGAAAGAGAACAGTCCTTTCCTGCTTAGAACAAGGAACCAGGTATTTTGTCTAGATAGGTCTTTCCTCCCCTTCTACATCTGCAATGCAATCAAATTATTCTTCACCACCACCCCAGCTAGCTGAGGAAATTTATGGACTACAGAGAACATGAGAAACACTTGAGAAAAAAGACAGGAACAATGAAATATTATTTGGATTTTTATCCAGACCAAGAGTGGTCAAATAAAGGTAATTGACTAATCCAACCCGAAAAACATGGACTCGTCTAGTTTCTTGATGGGGAGAAGTTGGGAGAGGGGATAAAAACTTAATAAAAATCCAGACATGGTTTTCTGTAGTAACAGGGACCCCTGTGGCAACTCTATTAAGAGTCTAAGAATAGAACATAGAATATCAGAGTTGGAAGGTCTTCTAGTCCAACCCCCTGCCCAAGCAAAAGACTTAATACCATTTCAGGCAAATGGATAAATATGAGTAAAGTCCATTTTGGGTAAAACCCATTGGATGAAACTTGAACTTCCACGTGCTTTATTGTATTTGTCCAGTAAAGTTCCTGGAGAATGAAATAACATGGAGCAATAGAAAAAGTAGAAAAGCCAACCTCAGCATCCCAAACTGGTTGCAGCATTTGACTCATTTGTTGTATCATTTGAGTAACAGCATTGTTCAAGCTATTCATCTGTGCATCTACCTGTTATCAGTGTTGAAAAAGGGCACTGCTGACCAATTCAGCTGTCCGAGGTTCTTCAGTGGATCAGTTGTCATGGTATAGTTCAAAAACACAAGGCTAGATAATTTTTCTTATAAGTGGAATAGTGAATTTCCAAGATTAATATCAAATCCTTTGCAACAGATCACAATCCTGAAAGTAAGATTCTCAAATATTTAGAGTAACGTGGTCCATTGCAAAAGAAAAGTAGTTAAGTTACCATATCTTGGAAACTGGTCCTCATTTATTAGACAGTAAGTTAAGACATGACCTCTCTATTGTCTTTGATATTTCTTCTAACCATCTTTGTTTATTGGGGAAGATGATTTGTAATATCACAGAAATGTCCATCTATTCTTGTTCTACAGTACTTTGGAGGTGTTCCATCTTCATTCCCATGGGCAGTGAATTTTGTCAAAAACAGTCCCACATAGTACTTACTCTTATGCATCAACACTCTCGACAGCAAATGTACATTGCTGCGCAAGTGTCTACCGTGATTATTTCCATCTTCCAAACCTAAACAGCTTTGAATAGGAAGACACAAAAATTTTATTTCCCCCAAGAAATAATGTAACCACAATAATGGTTCAAATGTTCAAAGGTTATCGTAAAGTTATGAGAACTTTATGATAACCTTTTGTCTTAATCTAGTGCCATATTCTTATACAGTCAATTACTGGGTAGCAGTGAAGTAAGTGATAAATTTGCTTAATAAATATAGTATATAGGTTAACTGGGGCCCAAAAAACAACAGAGTTGCCTGGTGACAAAACGGAAAGTATATAAATTTAATAAACCAAGTAACTGAGATTGTTCAGTTTGGCAAGACACATAATGTGACTGATGTAGTTTCATCTCAGGTAGTGAACCTATTCTGCATATATCAACATATCTCTTCAAGTTGCTAGAAACAACTTTTTTTCATGTTTCAAAATAACACAAGTGTAATAAGACAATGATCAGCCTAAATAAGTATTTAGCTCAGATCAAGTTATTATTTATTTTAATATCCTAGTTATAAGATCAGATCAAGGAGTTATCACTATTATTCTATAATATATATATCCAATCCCTGGTGCATAGGTAACAATTCAGAGTTAGTAACCCTTCAGGTGCTCATTTTTGAAAGTTAATTTTGTAACCTGAGGAAAGAGCTAGTCCATCTGCTCCTTTCTTTCCTGTTGATTGCGTGTGCCTTTGAATATCATTCACATCTACATTTCAAGAGTTCTCTTAATGAACTGCAATTAGATACTTGTGCTTTAAAAATATATTATTAGGCCATCTTTTTATCATTTTTAATTATTAATCATCATCATGATTATCATTGTCTCTGTTTCTTGGCTAAATATTCAAAACAATCTAAAAGCAAGCGGCTAGGGTGATGAGCAGAGACTATTAAGAACAAGTTGAATAAATTTTCAGATGCTAATTTCCCTGTCTCCTCCTCCTCTTGGTATATGTAGGATAAGTTGCTGTGATTTCGGCATCAAATTCTATAATCTCTCTCATCTGCCAGCTTTTATGTATCCAAAACTAAAATAAAACAGATAGTTAGCTTCTATCTGATAGAAATAGCAGTGTTGGTTCATTATTTCACAGTTTCGGAAAACATTTCTAAGATTTTCTTGGCAGGAAATAAACGTATCTACCAAAATTTGCAATCAGAGCTGACCCTATTAGGAGATGCCTTGAACAGCATCTTTAATAACACATCCTTTGCTTTGTAGCTTCAATTCAAACTTTGAGTACTAGCCCTCGTAATAACTGCCTCTCCTCTTCGTGGACTCTAAACAGAGATGGACCAGACATCAGTGTTGAGATATAAATTTAACTTATTGTAAGTGGATGAAAATACATACATGGTGGATAGTTTCAGTATGTATGTTGGCATGAGTAGGAACTGGGGAAAGTAAGATGGGGGGTCGGGTAAAGTGAGTTGATTGTTCCAGATTTTATTGCACACTTCTGATGTCTTATCTGGCTCAAAATTGTGAGTTTAGGACACAGGCAATCCTATAGCCTAATTATTGTTGTTGTTGTTAGTTGTGAAGTCGTGTGCAACCCATCGCAACCTCATGGACAATGTTCCTCCAGACCTTCCTGTCCTCTACCATCCCCCGGAATCCATTTAAGCTCGTACCGACTGCTTCAGTCACTCCAACCAGTCATTCTCTCTAGTCATTCTCCCTTCTTCTTTTGCCCTCAATCTTTCCCAGCATTAGGCTCTTCTCTAGTGAATCCTTCCTTCTCATTTGGTGGCCAAAGTATTTATACAGTCACAATAGTATAGGTCTTAGGTAAGGTCATCTTTTGGGTTCACCTCCGCACCCAATCATTATTTGCTTTAGGGTGGGCATTTGAAAGAGATCAGGCATTTTCAGTGAAGATGCCAAATCAAAGAAAATCCTCTTGGAAAGCTTCATTGGTCCCTTCTTTTTTCACATTTAAATAAGTAAGCTGGCTGTAGTCCCTTGCTCTTTGATCATCTTGCTTCTTTGTCACTGTGAATGTTATAGTTGTCATTCTTTAGGTTTAAGTGTTTCATTTATCACCTGTATTTCCCTTTTCTACAAGATTTCTAATATCTATGTGTTGTCTTACAGTTTCATTTTATGGAAAGGCACGGTTAAAATAAATCAGCAGACTGAACATATGTCCACTGAAAAGAAGAAAATAATGAAAAATAGCCGTAGTTTCTTTCATTTCTCTGTGAGGAAGCCCTTTCTCTATAAATAAATAAATACTTTAATCTGTATGCCACCCAATCCCGTAGGACTCAGCTGTCCATATTTATTTTATTTATTTATTTGTCAAATTTATTTACATCAGTTCCATATCTTAAGCATAGCTCCTGATGCCTGGGAAAAGCAAAGTAAGGATAAAGCAAAAGGGCTGTTTGAGTGCCGAACGATGTTGTGTGAAATGCCCTGAAGTAGGGTCAAGTGTTGTTGCCAAAAATTGTTGGCATAAGGCACCCACAGTGATTGGTATGTGACAAGGTTGCCTGTTCTCTGTTCCCATTTCACTGACATGTTCTTGCCTGCAGCTGTAGAAAAGGCAAGCCAGTTGCAAGGGAGAACATTCCCTATCTTCCAGCATTGACCAAATAAAAACAAAGACAGGCACAATACATTCTGATTCTCAAAACAGCCAGAGCTCTACTGTGATTGAAAATGATAGCATATTCATTTATTTGCCAATATCTATAGTATTTTTCACTGGTTAAATGTGCAGGAAATGTAAATGCTCTGCAGCTAAAGCATATTCTAGAATGTTCTTGGATTTAAGGTATTAATCCTGCTCTTCATGATTACCATTTCAGAACGAATTTTAACAGCCTGTAAAAGGATCGTTTATACTGCTGAGTTTGATTTTGTTTGGTTTCTAGTTTTTCTCAGTCAACATTTTTATCGAATTATAAAGTATTATAAAATACAAAATACAAAGTAAATAGAAAAGCAGTGGGGGGGGGGAGGAAAGGAGAAGTGAGGAAAGATAAGAAAAAGAAGCATTGACTTCCAACTCTCTCTGTTACAGTAAAATAAGGCATTAACATCAAATCACAACTTTTTGCTTTTTCATAATAATATGAGGAAGCCATTTCTTATAAAGATATATCAGTCTAATCAGCAAAACCCAGAGTCAAATTTTCATTCTTTTTCACATCAAGCACAAAGTTCAGAAGATGTCTCCATGTGGGAAAAAAAGTACTTATGTTCTTTTCTTTAATCAAAGTAGTCAATTTTGCCATTTCAGCCAACTCCATTGGTTTCTAGTTTTTCTGATCATAGTTCATTCAGTCCAGAATCTGGAAAGTGCCTGAATATGCCTGAGGAGTTGATTTTCATTCAAGGGCATCTGTATCTTTATGTATTAATATATGTACCTTTTTCTCAGTAAATTACCTGTATAGGTTTTATAGGCTTTGTTCCTAATCTCAATATCTTTTGCAAATAATAATTCCCTAATAATGCACACACTCCCTCATATGCACACAATTCTCCCAATACATGCATTTTTGTATAAGGGGAGGGAGTTGTTATTTTTAGTGAATCACAAACATCGGGGAAAAATCAGTTAGTAGCAAACTATTACATTATGGTTCATATATGTGGTCTGAGTATTTATTATGTTAGTTCACATTAAAAGGTGAATTTTAATCTGCATTGCCCTGGCCATATTGAGCACTTCTATGCATATAAATACATGGGGATTTTGTGCAATTTTAACTTGTTCCAGGATTAATTCCTAAAAGCAGAAGAAGAATTGCTGGAATGCGCTGGCAGTTGAGGTTTATGTTTATAGAATTGTGAGTTTTCCATGCCGATTACTAACAAAAGAAATCCATAATGAGACCTTCCTTCCTTCTCTTCCTCCCTCCCTCCTAATATAGCTTGCCGATTTTGACATTATCCTATCATTTGTTCTGATATTCACATAACATCAGAACAAACTATATTCCCTCATTTTTCTCAAAGCATGCTTTTGCAGCAGTAACCATGTATGAAATTAATTCATCTTAGTTGGTATCCCTCTCAGATAAGTTAACAGAAGATTAATGGATCTCAGCATAATCATAAACCTGTGATTCTCTCAATAGCAGCATTTATTTTATTCCAGAATGTTACCATTCCAAAAGAAAGCGGGGATTTTTACATGGTTGCTTTAAAATATGGCTTTATGAGAATAACATAATTTTCTGTTAAGAAGGTTTGAAGATGTTTACGGAATTGTAAGTCCACAAAGGTATTTCCCTTTTGTGTAAAATATACAAATGAGGCATGTAATCCACCCCATCCATTACAGTTTTCATCATTCTCTACATCCTGGTGGTGAATGTTTGAAGAGAACATCTATCCTTCGAGGGGGTTTCACCCATGTTTCTAAAATTTTGCAATAGCCTTTTGGGACAAAGTTGTCATTCTTCTTTCATGTGTATTATAAATTATAAACCACTTTTCTGGTTTCACTAACATGAAGATCATAATTTTGCTTTATTTCTGCTCTCTGCCACAACACAATATATATATGACAAAGACTGGAAACTAACGACCTAATGTTGGTTAGGGAAACCCTAAGCCCTATTTCTGAATATGAGGTGTAAACCAGATTGCTAAGAATTTGCAACATTCAGTCATCACTTCCATGCTGACTTGACTTTTAGCTGTGGGATCCATACCAGAAACAACTGACTTTCTTTATTCTTTCCTCGGTCACACATACCACACACACATTTTTTTCAAACATCTTGCTTGATGAAGACTTTTGGAGTACTCAGACGTTTGCACACTCTTTTGTGCTAGTTTAATTGGCCTTAATAAAAGCATTGCCTGACTGTGCATTTTGGTCTGTCATGTCTATTATTAGTTTTTAAGAGAATTTTGCCTCAGGTAAACCCCTTATGAAATGAAAAAGGCAAGTAGCTTGAATTGTAGAATTTATCCCCTCCAGCACTAAACAGACCTTTCAGTCAAAATGCAACAATCCCATGACAGGGTTGGTAAAAATGCAGCTTCTGCTGGCCCAGCTTCTGCATGATGGATCTGTATTTCACTCAGTCACAGGCCAATGCAAATCATAAAAAAATTGCAATGGGTATTGTGGTGGCAGAATAGGACACCCAGCTGGTAAATTAAGTAGCAGTCAATTCCTAAATGGTTCTGGGATAAGAGGATAGCCATAGTGACCCCATTACCACTGCCAAGAGCTATGAGATATTCACAGGCATTGGTTTATCAATCAAGGACAACTTTTGGGAGGAAGATTTGAACCAATCTCCTTCCTCCAAAGAAGCAAAATAATCAATCAACCAATGAAAATCTGAACAGAGAGGATCTGTGGAGTAATCCTAGAAATAGGAGTGCATGAGTAAAAAGAGGCCTAAAACACCCCAATGCAAACTGGTAGGATACTGGGGAATTAATATGGCCAAAGTACTTATATTGATCCCAAGGGCTTCCATAAGCATAGAGGAGGAGGTACTTTCGAGAACTTGGGATTCCTTAATTCTCCAAAGGTAAGTGTAGTAAATCATTTTTGGCTTTATCAGTCTGCTACTTGGGAAATGAGGCAGAGTTTTCTAGAACCATCCCAATCACCACCAGAAGAAGCAAAGCCAACAGAAGGGCCACAGGATGGTCAGCCAATCGCCTTTGAAGCTTGGGCTAGAGGAGATTGTGGGAGCCATTGGGTGGAAGAAGGTATGGAAGAAAGGGTGGGAGGGAGACTTCCCTTACCTTCAGGACATTTCTGACCTGATGTGATAATACTGTCTTCAGTTCTGATTTTTCCCTGATATTTAACTGTGGCATCATCTTACATGCGTAGAAAGAGCACGCCGTCCACTCATAATTTTTCTCTGCCCTTGATTATAGCAATGTTCAAGTCAGGATCAGACACAAATTCAATTCAGCAGTTCATAAGAGGTTTGTGTAGCTGGTTGCAAAGCACTGGATGCTTCCCAAACTCCAAAGAAGAGTCTGTTAAGAGATGAAAGTGCCAAGCTTCACCTTTCTCTTGTTTAATAAATATAAATTTTCAAGAAATCTAGACACTTTCGCTATTTGGGGAATCTAAATCACAGAGTCTGACAGAACACGCAGCTATTATTTATCACAACACTGAGAAGAAGCTAACTTTCAAATTCCTCTTTTGTTGTTATTGTTATTGTTTTGCAGAGCAACAGCGCCACCTAATGGAAACATGACCAACCTTCTCCTTCTTTCAGCAGTGAGGTGATATACCCCAGCCTATCACACTGGTAATTACGCATAAAGAATGCTCATTTGTAGCTAGCACTGCACAAGGGAGTGATGTGACCATCACTATATTTGTCAACCTTTTGATTGCCCCTGTGAATGCACTGCCTTAGTCGGATGCTTACTGAAAATAGTCAGTCGGGAGAATAGAAATGCCCATGTATCTCAGTATCCAACAGCAAAGTAAGGCTTTTAAAAATAATTGTATATCCCTTTGATCCCAAATATAAAAGGGCTTTTACTTTATGTAAATCTAAGCAGAGTTTAAAGCAAAGTTTTGTCAACCTTAACAACTTTTTAGATGAGTGGACTTCAACTTTCAACCTGCCATGCTGCCATGCTGGGGGATTCTGGGAGTTGAAGTCCACTCTTCTCAGTTGCTAAGGTTGAGAAACACTGGTTTAACAACCTAAGAAGGACTATTCTGAGTAGAGGGTTCCACTAATCCTGCATTATGCTCTTCTAGTAGCCATCCAGATGCCTGTGAGAGGCCAAAAGGCAGCAAAGAACTTCCAATATTATCCTCACAGTCATATATTTCTCAAGAACTGAGACTAAGAATCAAGCCACCTTTGATAATGAAGGAAGCATACTGATACCAGGACTAGTAGCCATTGATGGGCTTATCTGCTACAAATTTGTCTAATCCCCCTTTAAAGTAACCATGTGTTTTAAGAAACACAGTAGATTAAAAAAAAGACCAAACAAGAGGTCTATAACCATTGGTTTTCATAGTTCTATGTTGTTATTAAATCCTTTTAAAATGTAATGCATTTCACCTGATTATTATATAGTAAGGTGCTTTACATACATTTGTACCTGAGTCCACATAAGCTCTTATCCCGTGAAGTAAATATACCTTTTTTCAAGCTATGTGCTCTTGCAGCCTCTTCTGCAGCATACAAAATGTATGACACATAGACACATTTTTCACCAGGCAAGTCAGTTCGGAAATGACTCCTGAAATTAGAAAATCTGAAAACTTGTTAATCTAAGACACAAAGATAAAAGAAAACAGAAGATCTGGTGTAAGGAATAAAATATTTCATGGTTTCAGTTCCCAGAAAACCCAGCTGGTGAAGACAATACAGATGGATGGAACAATAATTAATAAAGCAATGATTTCTACAAGCAAGTTAAAAACAAAAAGCATTTGTAACCATTTTTCAGTGAACCAGTTGCAGCTAATAACGCCATTGGCAAGATTTCTGAATCATGGGTTTTTCTCATGAGCTAGCAAAAAAAAGCAATGTTGGCTGTTCACGATTTACAGTCCTGTCATCAATTACATTTTAAGACTAGAGTTTTGTATCATCAGTAAAGGCACATTTTATTTTTATATAGCATCTGTAATATACACTTAAGGAGAATGATAGTGTTGTCAAAGAACATTGGGATGATGGAAAGGATGTGGGTAGTGTAGCTCACAAGGAGTTTAATCTGCAAGGTCTTTGTGGTTCACTGCACAACAGTAACAAAACTATTTTTACTTGCATAACAGTAATGCAGGTGATCTTCATGCATTATTATCTTCCGTAAAGATGACTCACAAATCCAAATAAAAGTTAGGAAGTACTTCTCAACTGTTAGGATTTATTCTGAACTGAAACCAAGCTTAATAGTGGCTCTCCTTTTTCTCTGAGGAGCAACTAATGTTTACTTCAGTGAAGAAAAAGAAACTCCCTCCCGCATCCCAAAAAGGTTTTTCACTGGAAAAAGTATTAGGTTTTAGGAGTTCTCAAAGCATGTATCAGCAATCATTCCATTGTAACCTATTTTAAACTCACATTGGTTTGTAGTTTGATTAGCAATAAATGCTTGGCATCTAAGAATTGATACTATGGTACTATTTTACAAAGATGACTCAGCTTTCATTCTTGACAGCTCCCTACATTCAAAAAAGTAAGATGCTCCATGTTGATAATCATATCAAGACTGGCCACATCACCTTCCTCAAAATGCCACTGGAAGCATGTTATGCATTTAAGTGACCATGAATAAAAGTTAATCAAAGGCCATTGAAGGAGCTGCTTTGATGAAATGTAATTATGTTGAGTGTCAGGCACAGCTTTGTTTCATGGAATATCCATGCAGGATAATGAATGAATTCAATATTTGACTAGCTGCTTATTTATCAGCTTATGATCTGGTTTAAGCTTGCTATTAACTATGTCATAAACAAAAACAAGCTGAGGATGTAATGGCTCAGTGGCTAAGATGCTGAGCTTGTTGATCAGAAAGTTTGGCAGTTCGGCGGTTTGAATCCCTAGCATCGAGTAACAGAGTGAGCTCCTGTTACTTACCTTAGCTTCTGCCAACCTAGCAGTTCAAAATGCAAGTAGAAAAATAGTCATGCCAGCCACATGACCACAGAGACATCTTTGGACAGTCTGGTTCTTCAGCTTTGAAATGGAGATGAGCACCACCCTCTAGTTATGAATGACTACCATTACCTTTACCTTTACCTTAACCAAAAACAAAAGGTAATGCTACACCATGAGTAAGGATCTCATTTAAATTGAGCTTTCTTTCCCCTAGCTGTAACAATAATACATGCAGGAATATTTTCATTTACATACTGTCCATATATAAGAGCTATGGATGGACCAGATAAAACTAGGCTCATAGAACAAAGTACTATCTATGCCATGGGTGTCAAACTCAATCACGTCACATGACATATCATGATGTATCATGACATTTTTTGCGTTTACAGAGCCAGGGTGGATGGGGCCTGTGTATAACGCATCTGGCCCGTGGGTTGCCAATTTAACACCCCTGATCTACAGTATGCCAATGGGAGTTATGGAGCAGAAATCCAAGATATTTGACAGGGAAAGGTGATAGAGTCATAACCACAGATGCAAAGAAATTATACTACACATACAGTAATGCCACAGTACTTATCCTGCCTTGGCTGCAAATACATAAATCACAGGCTTCATGTTAGGTCATATCACCTGTGTTCTCATTTGTCCTCAGTATGAAGTGTTTACAATGTAAGAGAATATTAGATCAGGCTCAGGTAGATCCTTGTATTCTTCTATCTAATTTACCTAAAAAGAAGAGTATGTTTTTTTCTAAGCCCCCATCTAATGGATGGAGTGCCCCAATGATCAGTTCTTGCTCCCGTAATATCATGTTAAAACCAGGTGTACAAAGTACTAAGAGAGGATTGCCCAGATGTTCAGATTCAAAGACAAGAGTGAGCTAAAATTGGATAAATTTCATTAATTTGATCCAAATATGAAACATAGGTTCCAGAAAAGGAGATGAGGTTGGGTCCATCACTTCTAAACTTCTTAAGCAAGTCATGTTTATGCCAGAAAGTCTGTAGATTTCACAGGACTGGCAAACTATAAAGGTGGATTCATTATTATTAGTAATATCCACCTACTACTTCTTGTCTTAGCTTGTCTTTAGAGTTTTTAATGTTTCTTAATAATGATAATAATTACTCTAGGTACTTCTTATTTTAGCTTTGTTGTATGCCACCCAGAATCACTTGTTTCATGAGATGAGCAACTATATACACTGGATAAATAAAGAAATAAAAATGCTAGGAAATTAATGGGATTATATTTTGCTCCTCCCTTTCTCCCACTAATATTCCCTTGTGCCCTCTTAGCCCTTCCAGGAGCATGTTGAATAATGCAGGCAGCTAAAGTGCAGGCTGTTTACAACTGGAAACCCCCTATTTGCCCCTTTTTAAGAGATTCAGAGTAGTGGAAAACTCAGAAACAATTTTTATTGTATTTTGATTGCTGTATGTATACTACAGATCTTTCTCACTGATCAACAGATGTGTTTGCTTTTGCTTCTTTACTTATTTTTTCTTTTTTAGAAAAATGATATTATTAGACAATAATAAGAACACAGGATCGCTTTGTTTCAGGTTCCCCTGAAAAGGAGTTCAACTGAAATATAATGAACTGAATAATGTCCTAATTTAGTGAGCCTTTACGGGTGTCTCTCTTCTGTCTCTGGAACTTTTATTTGGCAAATCCCTTTATGCTGTTGAAAGAAACAATAGAATTTTTTTAGATCTCATCTTGAATATCTTGGAAACCTTCACAATGCTTACTTTTATATGGGCTAATTGACTGGAGCAGTTTGCCCCTGTGCAAGTAAACCTCACTGACCATTTTGTGAGGACAGGAATGCGCATCACTCTACCTGTCTTCCTGATAAGGAAGACAATTTCTACCTGCTTTTTTTTCTACACAACAAAAGTAGTGCTTTCTGATTTCTGTCAGCAAAAGTGGTCCTGTATGGTTTGCCTGCAATGCTTATCTCACTTGAGACAAACCCTTCCATTTCAATTGTCTACTATGCTCTGTGGCAAAAACACCCTCCTGCCATCCAATTATTGGTCATTGTCCTCCATGACCATAAAACAATGTTTACTGATGGAAGAGCAAAATGGTGGCAGGATGGGCCTTTTCTTCTTAAAAGTTCACCAATGAAAGTGGATCTTAAAAAAAAAGTGAAGTTGAACAGAATCCTATCACTTTCCTGTTTGAACTCAAGTGTGTGTGTGGGGGGGGGGTGCTACAGTTTTCTTTCTCTTTCTTTTCTTTTCTTTCTTTCTGTCCACAGGTATATCTGATGAAAATGCATCAAGTCAAGCAAGAATTTAGAGCAATTCACATAAAAAGATATAGCAATGAAGCCTAAGGAGCCCTGGTAGTGTAGTGGTTAGAATGTAGTATAGCAGGCTAACTCTGCCCACAGCCAGAAGTTCTATCTTGACCGGCTCAAAGTTGCCTCTGCCTTCTCTCCTTCCAAGGTTGGTAAAATGGGGGGCCCGGTTGTTGGGGGCAATATGTTGACTCTGTAAACTGCTTAGAGAGGGCTGTAAAGCACTAAGGAGTGGTACATAAGTCTAAGAAATACTGCTATATATCCTCAAAAAATCATCACAAAAGATAGGTGCTACCCTCTCAGCACAAATGGGAGAAATAAAGAAGCAGGGCCTCGACCAATCAGTAGCTCTGGAAAAGCATCTGACCCTTCACCATGAACAGGATAAAATCCAGCCAGTTTACCTAAAAAAGTCAAAGATATTAAGGCAGGAAAGTGGGAAAGCCCTAAAACTGTAGCATTAAACATAGACAAATGGAAGTGGACACTACAGCCACTTTTGTGCTAGCTGTGTACCTGCCTCCCAAGCCAGATCCCCAATTAGCTACTAATATCTGTTCTGGTATTGATTTGGAAAATGGACTTCTGTTTGGATAGGGGTGTTGGGGCGGGACAGGATACTCAGGATGGTAGACACAACCATGTGATTAAAGCCCTGCCCCTTTTACATGCAACACCCATAAAAAGGGGGTGGGGCTTTGATCACATGATTTGGGACAGTCTTGACTTTTTAGATACATTCACCCCTGCAGACACCCCTGTCCTATTGTATTCAATAGAAATTATTAAGAAGCTGGGGTGGGGGAAGAAAGAAAACCAAGTGTTCTTCATTTTTATCAAGAGAAAATTAAAGCTCAAGGGGAAAAAGACTTTTGCTCACTTCCCCCATGCTGGTAACCTCAATATTTACTGGGGCAACAACTCCTGGAACTTCTACGTGGCACTGTTGTATTCAAGAGGGTGTATAGTCCCAACACAACTGTAGGATTGGAAAAGACTGTCAAGGATGGTAAGAACTGCTAGGACCCCTACTCAGCTCTGTCAGAGAAATTGCCCAGAAAACTCACAAAATATAAATTAATCCAATGTGTAATATTTCTCTCCCCAACTGAAAGGCTTCTGAAAGGCAGACAAAGCAGTAACTTGCAGGCAGCTTTAAAATAGTAGTACTGATAATATAACAATTTGTCTTAAGTTAACCATTTGTATAACCATTTCTCTGAAGTGGTGTAGGCGTTCCTACCTAACCAGGGGGCTGGACTAGAAGTCCTCCAAGGCCCCTTCCAACTCTGTTATTCTAAATTCTAAATAATCACTATTGTTTTACCCAGGTGTTGATGAGGGGGCGGGAGACCTCTCGATTCATTGCACTTGCCATCTTTTATCTTTATGTTTTATTGATTTTATTGTAATTTCTTATTTGATTGTTGTAAGCCACATAGCTATTGAGAGTCGGGTGACCCATAAGTGAAGAAGAGGAGGAGGAGGAGGAGGAGGAGGAGGAGGAGGAGGAAGAGGAGGAGGAGGAAGAGGAGATTTACAGGCTGTCTATACATGCTGTATATTCACTGTTGTTTCTGTTTTAGCCCACTAGGTGTCTCTTGCTGCTCAAGAAAGTCCCTTTGCACTCGGGAGAAGGGGGGGAGGGGGGAATGATGAGATTGTTGACATTTTTATACTGGCAGATTTTATGCATTTTTTTTAAACAGCTCTCACCCTGTCTGGAGTGCATTCTTCCTGAACAGAATAAATATTCTGCTTATTTTTCAAAAAGGAGGAAGTACTTCTCAACAAGTGCAAATTATTTTGATAGGGAAGCGTTCTGACAGTTCTTTTAAATACTAGTGAAAGAAAATCATTTTTTGTACATATTTAGAGTTCCATCTTATAACGGATGTAAACCTCCCTTTAAAGTATTTTTTTCTAAATTAGCTGCATATTCTGGAATGCAAAATAAACAATAACCTTACTCCATTCCCTCATTGCCAAAGCTCTAAGTTTGAAGCAGTTCCCAAGTCAGTAGGGCTTACAACTTTAGGACAGTCATAAAAAGTGGCTGCAGTTTATTGTGTGATTATCACTCAAAAGGAATTCACTTTGCACCATAAATGAGTCAAGAGCCAACAATAATGTAAAGAGAATGAGTCTGAAGTTCAACTTATCTCAACACTCAACTTCTAACAACAGCAACAAACCCAAATGCTTACCTATTTTAAGTCCTCAGTATGGTCCTGTTAGTCTACGTATAAGGCTAGAGACATAATTTATTTACCACAGCTAATAAGTATTTATAGACCTATCTTAACTATTTGCCATTTCTGGAAAAATTAAGCAGTGTTTAAACTATGGCTGAGTTTTTTGATCAAATGAAGCCATACTTTGCTGAAACCTGATTTTTTCAGTAAGCCACAGCCATAGTATTATAGTAGCTACATTCATTCCAAATGTTTTAACATTCTAAAACAAACCAAAGAAATCATATTACAGTTTAGCAAGATCTGTGAACTCAGTCCATGATACTCTATGAATGTCATCATCTGACTTTCTGTGTGCCTGCAAAGCCTAATGAAAAATTCTGAAAGGCGGGGAGGGGGGGGGGAGAGGTGGGGGAGAATCCAGAACAGTTGTTATATTTGGGTTGCTTCTAGAAAGGTGGATTTGGAACTGGTTTTTTTCCTCATGAACTAATAAAACTATCTTGCTTTTTATGAATGATAAGAATATCATCATAATTCTTCTTTTTCTTAAGGCTGGAGATCTCAACAGCTACATTATGAACATTCAGGTTGAGTAAAAACAAGAAAAACAACAAAATTAAATTATCTTTATCTGTCTTCAGAGCCATCTGTCAGCTGGTGAAAATCTGTAGTGATGTGTCATTACAGAATTAGTTAAGTATCTGGCTACACAATGCAATTCTGAGTCCCAAAATTACCTACTGAGGACACATAAAGGTTATTTTACCAATTCTTATGAAAAGTACACTTAGAAATCTGTCAAAACACACACAGGCAAGGGACATTAATGCAATTTGCTGAAGGAAAAATACCTTCTATTTAATGGTGGGCTCACCAGTGTTATTTTTCCAGTGACCTCATAAGCTGCTAAGCTGGCAAAAATGCAGCAGGCAAAGCATTCTGAACATTTTAAAGAAAGCTATTCCGGATGAATTTTTGGCTGGTCAGGAAGGGGTTTTTTTAAAGGCACTTTGGAGAGCTAGAAAAAGGAATGTCAGTAGCTATATTAATAGACAAAAACAAAATCTAACTCAAGAAAGAAACTGATCCATTTATACAAAGGTATCTTCAGGAGGTCAAAGATGAGGCAAATTTGCCTCCTTTGCTTCCCGACTTTTGTAAAAATATTAAAACCAAATTATTTGAGAGGATTTTCTCTTATATTTATATCTGATGCCATCTTTTTTCCTCCTCTCTATTCTCTTTCCGTTTGTATGTATGTATATAAGGTAAAGAAGGTTCCCCTCGCACATACATGCTAGTCAGTTCCCAACTCTAGGGAGCAGTGCTCATCTCTGTTTCAAAGCTGAAGAGCCAGCACTGTCCAAAGACATCTCCATGGTCATGTGGCCGGCATGACTATACACCAAAGGCACACGGAACACTGTTACCTTCCCACCAGAGGTGGTCCCTACTTTTCTGCTTGCATTTTTCGTGCTTTTAAACTGCTAGGTTGGCAGAAGCTGGGACAAGTAATGGGAGCTCACTCTGTTACATGGCGCTAGGGATTCGAACTGCCGAAATGCTGACCTTTC
>JANHGC010002662.1:147009-157182 GCA_027560395.1 Boaedon fuliginosus | reverse complement strand
CCGCACAGCTGTTCTGTCAGAGTGCTTGCAGAACCGCACCAAAATTTCTGAGTCGATCGCGCGCAGCGCGCTTTTGACAGGCATTCGGAAAGCGCACCCACAAAGCAGGTAACCAGCGAACCGGTAGGAACCCACCCCTGTGGAGATCATGGAATATTTTTAAGGAGTTCCAAGTGTTAAGATACCAAATTTGTAGTTGTTTACAGTCTATCAATTAAAGGATGGGAAGGCAATCTGGCATGTAAAGCAGCAATTGGAAAGAAAGCTTAACAAACAGAAACAAACACCAGTTGCTAGAAATCTAGAACACACTAAAACGCTAATCTGATTACTTTCAATTGTCCTTGCCTGCTGGATGGGTGAATTCTAGGATCACATGGTCACTCTCTGACAAGGTTCCTATAATTTCCACTACCTCAACTGTTTCTTTCCTATTAGTATTAAGTTCAGTGCAGCTGATCCCCCTAGTTCCTTCCTAATTTCTTGAAGTTGCCAGAGGGGCCTGTCAAGAACCCATTGGATCATTCACTTGCCACAGATTTGTTTTCCCAAGGGAACTTTGTTAGGCCAAATGAAAGAGGTAAAAGAGAATACTATTTGGAAAAAGAATGAGTAAAGAGCCAAATTTTTAAAGAAGCTAATTTCTGTTGAAACTCTGGCAGATAAAAGATCATTGTTAGTAGCCAGCAGGTCAAAGTGCTTGAATCCTGAAAGGTTAATTAAGTTCAATTCCTGCATTCACCAAATATGCTCTACTTCCATAAGCAAGATATAAAATAGCTTATAATGATGGCATGGTTCACACAACGTATTGAGACATGATTGGGTCTTCACAAAGTGCTGAACCAGACTATCAAACTAAATTTAGACTTCTGACCTTGTCTAGCATTATGAGAACACAGGATACCTATGAGTATCAAAGGCTACATTTAGAAAATTGCATGTTTCTATATTAGATTTTAAGACAAATAAGAATTTATATTAAGTCTACTCTATATTAAATAATTGTGAAACTATACATTGACAATAGAAGGCAATTTATTTTCCTAAATAATTATTGAAGAAGCTTTTCCTATATCCTAAGCTTTAATCTAGCAACCTTTCCCAGTTTGGGACCATGTGCCTGAATGTATGAATGTTTGTGCAGCTGCAAACATTCCTAAAAGACAGAATACCAATGATTATGACACTTTCCAGCTTGGGTTTAGGACAGCGAACATATTCTCCCTTTGTCACCTTGTCAAATAAATTCATTTCAAGAGGCAGTGGAAGTGTATCTCTATTGATCCTGCTTGACGTTTTAGCAATTTTTAATGCCATTGACCGCAATATTCTCCTGGTTTGATTGTGGTGATTGGGGAAATATGTTACAGTGGTTCTATCATTCCATGCAGGGATGATGAGTTATGTTCATCAAGTGCAACTTTGCAATGTGATATTATTAGCAATAGCAATAGGACATAGACTCATGTACCGCTTCACAGTGCTTTCCAGTCCTCTCTAAGTGGTTTACGGAGTCAGCATATTGCCCCCAACAATCTGGATCCTCATTTTACCAACCTCGGAAGGCTGGAAGGCTGAGTCAACCTTCAGCCGATGAGAAACTGCAGGCAGCCAGCAGTCAGCAGAAGTAGCCTGCAGTACTGCATTCCAACCAATGAGCCACCACAGCTCCTTAATTCTGAGGGATGTCATAGCACTCTTTTGATTTCCATGGCTTTTTATTTATTTATTTATTTTATTAAATTTATACCCCGCCTCATTTCCCCTGTTAGGGGGAACTCTAGTGGCAGTTATTTTAACCTCTAATGGGAGTTATTCAAATTTGAACTTGAGGAGTCATCAATATGCAGATAAGAGTCAAGTTTATTTTTCCCCAACACCTGGATCAAGTGAATATCCCCTTAATATCAATGATAATACGAGAGACCCAAGTGACGTCTTTGTAGGGATGTTTATTAGAAATTACTCTGGGTAGCCACAGGGAGGGAAGGGGGCAAATGGTAGCACATTCTTGTGGCACTTGTATGGTTATGTTCAGTGGTGGTATTCAATTTTTTTTACTACCAGTTCTGTGGGCGTGGCTTGGTGGGCATGGCAATGTTGTCAGCCAATCAGAGGTGGTATTTGCCAGTTCTCTGAATCAATCAAAGTTATTGCTACCGGTTCTCTGGAACCTGTTGGAACTGGCAGAATACCTCTGATTATGTCATTATATAAGCATCATTTAGAGCTGTGGTGGCACATGCAATACTGCAGGGTACTTCTGCAGGCTAATTCTGCTGACTGGAAACTGCTTAGAGAGGATGTAAAGCACTGTGAAGCGGTATAGAAGTCTTCAGTGCTATTGCTAGTGCTATTCAGTACAATTTGCTGTTGATCTCTTTATCAATTATACCCTTTTTTAAAGACAGAGATATATTAGCTACTGTAGTTCATGCCATCCCTCTTCCCAAAGAATCAAACTTCCTGATTTTCATTTTGAGAAAGGAAGATAGGCTTTAGCATAAAACAAATGTCAATTTTTGCCCCTTCTGTAACGCGTTTTGATGGTTTTTAATACAATTAATGAAGTGTTACCAGCCAAACATAAAAATTCCTAATAATAATTAATTCATTATTAAACATTTAGTTAAATATTTTCTGAAGAAGAGATATTTTTAAAACTCCCTGATTGTAAGTTAGAAATCCAGACTTTTGATGTGGCTTTAAATTTCTAATACCCTAACAGTTTTTTTATATGGCCAGTTTTTCTATGTTTCTTAATGTTTTAGAATATTATCTTGCCAATATCTTTAAATAAAATCCATTGCTACTGCAAAAAAGAAGACTGGGGCTAGGAATCTTTATAAACATGAATTATGTGACCTTAGCTGATAAATCATGAAAAGTTGTCAAATGTGTGAAAAATGTGCTATACCAAACAATATCCAATAGCATATATTAAAAAATCCCAAATGTGTTATTGCACACATTTGTGCAAGTGTGGCCTTATTTTAGATTTCTGTATGTACAAATTCTCCGGTTTCTATTTTGTCAGCTCTGAAAAGAGGAGATTCACTGCTGCCTTGAAAATCTACTACATTTAAGAAATTAACCTCCTCATAGAAACTTTAAAAGGAATATTCAAATTCATGTTTCAAGTGGACAAGCAACATTATCTCTGTATCCTTTCTTATGTTGTGATATACCAGGAGCATTACATTTCATTAACCAATTGATTGATTGATTGAAAATTTAACTGAGATAATCAATTAAAAATTATTATCCCAGTGAATCAACGATCTCCGATTGGCCATGAGATTTAATAATCGGCACAACACAAATACTAACAGAAATGAATATGGGAAGAACCTCTTTAATATAATTAGTTATATTTCAAATATTATGTCATTAATTGCCCAAATATTATTTAGGTGTAAAATGAGTAAGTCCAAATCACAATAAGAGGTCCAAATAATGCAACCCAACAGGTTTTATATTAAACTATTGTTTGAAGTGATATTCTGTTCAAATGATAAAAGTAGGAAACAAACTGTGGCTCTAAATCACAAACTGTTTGTGTTCTTCCTCTTATAGGCCAGTTGCTTTCATGGGATTCCTGCAAAAATGTCCTGCTGGTTTCTATTTGTATAAAAAAATGAAACCATAGGATGGCACATTCCCAGTCACAGACCATTAACCTTTAACTGCTCAACATGTCTAGCAGATGCCATTTGAAGAAGTCTTGAATGGTTGCTTCATGAGATGGATTTCATTGAAATAGAGATTCCAGTGACAATTCCTGCAGATTCTGCAAGACCACTCAATTAAGAACAAATAGAGGCATTGAAAGAGAAAGATGAAATACTTTGCATACAAATCATCAATTTCAGAGACCATAAAGTACTGATACTTTACAATTCCTCTTCCTCTTCCTCTTCCTCTTCTTCTTCTTCTCACTCACATGGTTGTATTTGTGTGTGCGCACAGCTACAGTTAAAGGATGAAGTTTTATAAATTTGATTTGCTTTTTGATGAAGCAAATCTTTTTCTAAAACAAAGAAAGTTAATTTTTAATGTTTAATGTTCAGTTACACCTCATTAAATCCAACTGCAAAATATCCATTGATTTTAAAAGTACAACTATAACCTCAAAACAAACAGAAACTTAAAAATATAAGGCTGTGAGTTTGCTTGGTAATAGTTAAATCCTGCCAACTCAAATCTCAACACACTGTGGGAAAGAAATCATGAATTGATACAATGTCACATTTATATCACTGTTATTTTTATTCATTCATTCTTTGTAGATCTCTTTCTGGGACAATTTACAACAACTAACATTTCAAATGTTTTGAAAAGCCAACTTCCTTAGTGACTTAATGACAGTTTACACATTGTGTAAGTGACAGTTTACACATTGACCTGCTCATGGCAAGGAGGATTTTTCTTCTTGATTTAGCTTCCACGATTAGGAATTCTTCATGGATAAAGCTTTAGTCTAGATTACCAAATTGATGGGACAAATGTAATTGTTAGCTTCACAATCTGTTTATTAGCTGCTGGCAACAATCACAACAGTGTCTTAAGTACAAGTGAAATGCTTGCCTTACACAATAGGAATTTTCTAGCTTCCTATTAAATAAAGAACATAGATACTGTAAATTGTACAGACATGCATTTTACTATTAAAGGAAAATATTTGTAGCTCAGGAAATATTAGTTTAGTATGATGTTGTATTGCTACACCATGAGCATATGCTAGAAAGTGTTAGAGAGGAAATAGTTGGTGATCTCTGACTTTAATTCCAACTCACACCTCTGCAGCAAGGTTTCCCAAATTGTGATGTGTATCTCCCTTGGGAAGTGCAGAAAGACTCGAAGGGAGGTGTAAAGAGCCCTTTGTTGAAGTGTACATTGTTACAATAAATCCTTCTTTCCCAAGGTTTCATTGTATTGTTTCCATTGTTCATTTGTGTTCATTTTGGGGGTTTTCTGGGAGGTATGTACATTAAAATTATAGTAAAAGGAGGTGTGATGGCAAATGGTTTAGGAAGCTCTGTTCTGCAATATATATACAACAATAATGGTAAGATGTTTTTAAAATGAATATTGCATCATATTAAAATAGATGAATGCATTACAATTTTGTATTCCTGTAATTATTGAAAGGCTGTAAAGCTCTGTTGTATCATTATATATGCATATTTCTATATATCCCTGGCAGCAATATCCTTCAAATCTGGAAATAAATTGCATTGAAAATTGTCTGGGAATTCCCCCCCCCAAAAAAGAGCTTTAAAGAGTGCAAATCTCAGTTCTTAACTAAATCAATTACAGAACAAATCCAGCAAATTTGTTGTGATATCTGGATTTTTAAAAAAATAAAAATTCTGCTTTAGAATGTTCTTTTTCCTATAATCAGGGCCCCATTATTATCAATGAGCCAACTGTAATAAATAAAATGCAGATAAAGAATTGGAACCAAATTTAATTTTGTCAGGTTGTACTTTTTTTAAAAAGAGGAGCTTTTTTGCACATTTTGGGTAATTTTCTCTTTGGGTAGTGTGTGTGTGTGTGTGTGTGTGTGTGTGTAATTTTAAGATCAATTTCAGACCTAATGACAAATTACTTCGTAATTATGATTTTCAGTAATGGAAAATGGACATCTCCATATTGTATGATATCAGATAATTTATGAGCTACTAAAGAGTAGGTGTGTGTACGATCGAATATAATCAGTGCATTCTCCTTCCGTGTGTATCGTTAATCCAGCATTTACGGTAGTTCCAAGGATCCTCTATCATACTATTCATTCTCTGTTTTCTCTCAACAGAGGAGAAGGAGTCAAGCCTCTCCGGAAAAAAAAACCCTTCACGGAGAGGTCTTGGTTCGAGTCAGTTCTCGAACAGAGGAAACGGGAAGAATGAGAGGATCGGTGCCAAGACGACTCCGGGGCGATGGCGTTTCGGACTCCCAGATCTATAAGGGCAATCAGCCTGGAAGAACTGAATGAATGGTTTGGGAAAGATAGGTCGCGTTTACTTTCCAGATTTTAATGTTTAAAAATAGCATTCGGTTATGGGATACGTTTAGAGTCCTTTCCACTAATTCAGAATATGGTCGTGGAGACGAACTTTACCACCCACACCCCACACACAATAATTTATCTGATTATTGGCATAGATGGAACCCAATATGCTGGGACAAAAGACTGATGCCACGCATTAAGCGAAGCTTTTCTTGAGGACTAGTTTTGCGGGACTGGAGACGATCCTCCCGCCAAAATCAAAACAAAGCAAAAGCCTCCGTCGGTGTAATGTCTTTGCTCGTCGAATATAGCGCCGTTCGTTTCAGCGGTCCAGCTCCCTCCAAACTGCCGCCCACCCACGAAAACGTCAAGCTCCGCCTCAGCTGGAGAGGTTTCAACGCGACTGTAGATACGTTTCCTTCCCAGCGCCGTGGGCAGACAGGCGTGGAGAGCAGCCACGATTTGCGCCTTTTTGCTCCCTCCCTCGTTCTCCTAAAGGTGGAATTTCGTAGCTGGGCTGGCTAACGGGCCGCCAGCCCCGTGGGCCACTTCAGCAACCTAAGCCGACCTTCCTTCCAATTATCTCTCTCTATTTCGCTCTTTCTCTTTCTCTCTCTCTCTCCCTCACTCCCACACCGCACGCTTGGAAGCCAGCCGCGCGCGCTACCCAAGTGCGCCTTTGTAACACAGGGCGTTTTAATAAAGGATCCTTGCCGTTTCGTCCCGTCATTGCGCATTTCGAAGGGGTGGCGGGCAAGAACGTGTCACCGAGTATGCGGTGACCACCAGTGACCAACAACAACAACAAAAAGAAATGGGGGGAGGGGAGTAAGGAGCCAAGGAGTTCCTTGTTGTATTTTCCACAACGGACGACAGTCCCTCCGAGAGGGGGTGGAAAGGGGGAGAGAGAGAGAGAGAGAGAGAGAGAGAGAGATGATGACAATTAAGTATAAAAAGCCCCCTCCCCGTTTCTGAGCCTAACTATCAGCAGGAGAAGAAGAGGCGGAGGGTTTGATGAAATTGGAAGCCCCGCCCAATGCCTGGGCAGGGGGAGGTCCTGCTCTCCCCCCCCCCCACTCCCCGCGCGCACGCCCGCTCTTTGGAAGGAACTGGACTGGCTTCTTTCTTTCTCTTTCTCTCCCTCCCTCCCGACTCCCCTCCTTCTCTCTCGCCGCCCCCTCCCGATGCACGCACAGAGCCCCGTCTCTCGCGCTCGGTCCTGCAAACAGACAGGGAGACAGAAGATGGCTGACTCGCCAGGGCAACCCACGGTCCGGCCCGCCCGCATCCCCAACCCTCCCAGAGCCGCTTTCTCCTTTGACACCCGTTGACGCTTTCGCCCAGCGCTAAAAGCCGCCCCCGTCTTCCCTCCCTCCTTCTCCACAACCTTCCCCCGAAAGCTTTTCCCAAATAATACCAGCAGCCATTTCATCTCCACCAAAGTAGATACATACACAAGCGCCCCCGCGCGCGGGCACACACACACACATACAGACACACACAGACACACGCATACACGCACGCAAACCAAACAAAAAAAATAAAAATAAAATAAAAAATGGCAGAAATGGAGAAGGAAGGGAGACCTCCAGAAAATAAAAGAAGCAGGAAGCCGGCTCATCCCGTGAAAAGGGAAATCAATGAAGAGATGAAGGTACGTCTCTGCGCTTCCCCTATGATCTGAGTCTTCTTCTGGGAAAGCTCTGGCAAAATTCTCCTGGTCTGCTGCTGTAGAGCACATTCCGTTATACATACCACTGGTAGAAAATGTTATGCAAGAGCTTCTGATTTGGTATCAAAAGCTTACCACTTAGAGAAAATCACATTATATAATAGAGGAAAAGATGGAGCTTGATTATTGCTTATCACATTTTGATATTTGATGAGACTGAAATAGTCTTATCAGACGTCAAAATGTGATAAGCAATCATCAAGAATTTCAGCAAAGGGTTTTGATTTCAACATCTGTATATATTTATTTGAGATATGGTTTATTATTATATGGACAATTTACAATTTGATTCATAGTTAAATATGGTGAAAACTTAATAATTCAGATCTTACTAAGGAATTAACGATTATTAAGATAGTGTCTGAGTCTTTGGTCATTTCCAAGTAGGCAGCATTTTTATAAAATTAAAGTGTTTTTAAGTGCTTTCTGGAAGTTGATTTGTGCCATTCTAAACTATTTTTAGAAAACCAGAAAAAAAAACATTTCCATAATTAGCACACTACGTTAATGACTATAGCATCATTTCAGTATAATCTACTATCAAAAGAAGGTTAAGACTCCTACATTTTCTATTAATTTCAAATATTTATTTCACTTTCACAATACTTTTAAAAGTACAGTACTGTTTGTGTGTATGGTAGCTCCCTCACATTTTGCTGCATTTTTAATTTTTTAAAAATGAGCATTAATTAAATATTTAGACTGTAGACAGATGGTTACCTTCTGTCACTTTAAAAATGTTTTTAATGTGTTGCATTTCTCTCTGCAGCAGTTTATTGTTTATAGTTACCAGTGTATTTATTTTGACATACTTCTGTTTTTTTTTTCACCTGCAAGGTGCTGAAATAGTTTGCTAATAATAACTTCAGTGAAAAAGAACACTTTTTCCACATTATATTCCTGTCTTTTTCTCAGAATAGCATCCTCAAGCATCATTTGTCAGCAGGCAGGAACTAGAAGGCAAAAAATTATAAAGGTATCTTTAAAATAAGTTCAACTGTTGTGATTTCACTAACATTTCATGTAGTTTTCTTTTGCCATTATTTTTTCTGGGATGTTGTTATGACTTTCAAGTCCAGACCAGAAACCTCAAAATATGCCTCCCACACAAATATCAACTAGACCTAATCTTTGGCCAAGCATTCCCACTTGCTGAGATCCAGACTACCGTTGAGGTAATTGCTATAATACTTATCCCTAGGAGTATATCAGTGGTGATACCAATTTTTTTGCTGGACCAGGCTGGGGCTTGTGAAAAAACAAAACGAAACCCAAAATCCAACCCCTGAATTGAGGCACACCCAAAAACTCCTCTCCCCAGCTGGACTTTGTACTATGAAAAAAGAAAAAGAAAAACCTCAAACAGTCCAAAATTGCAGCAAAAAAAGTCAATCCTTTGACTTTGCTGCTTTTGTTTTTTGTTTTGGAATGCAAAGCAGTGCCCTGCACTGGAACTTTTTGCAAAGCGGCTGCTTTGGGCTTCCCCCCCCCCAACAAGCTGCCGTTCTTTAGACCAGGGGTCTTCAAACTTGGCTCTTTTAAGACTTCTGGACTTCAACTCCCAGAATTCCTGAACTGACATGACTATGGGAGGAATTCTGGGAGTTGAAATTCACAAATCTTGAAAGAGCCAAGTTTGAAGACCCCTGATTTAGAGTAATCTGCAAGAAAATATTATCTCTTTCCACTCATTCATTTCAAAATTTGTTTTGTGGTAGATGTGATCAGTATTAGAAGTGAAGGTGATTATTTTATGTTAAAACAGGTATTTCAGAGAAATTTATTGATTTCAGTTGTATTTTTTTTTTGTGGCACTACCATTCAGTTAGAAAGTTAAAGTTATTTAAAATAAAATGCAGATGTTATTTTGTCTCTCAAAACTAAGGAATACAGAGGCATAGCCATTTTTCTGTACTTAGACATATAATTGTTAATGAATGTATTAATGTTATTGCTCTAAATGCACTGCATTTTTTAAAATCTAGACTCAATAAGGAAATTTATAATAACACTCCCTTTCAGTTAACAATATTTTCATTGTCCATCGTTAACTAAATATGCATAATGCTTACATATTTAAAATGGATTATTTTATATTTTTAATTACCTGTATTTTAATAAAGTTTTTTAATTCTTCAAATTTTTATTTATTCATCATCTTTTCATTTTCATATAGTTAGCAGAAATCTCAGAACTTTATATCATCTAGTTACCATTTTCATAAAATGTCATATTATGTATAGTTGGGGCCCACCTGCTTCTTAATTTGAAAGTTATTTTGAATGTTTTGGGCATATTTTCTTTAACTCACATGTTTTGTAATTATAATTGATACAATTTCCACTGATATGTACTGTATATACTCGAGTATAAGCCTAGTTTTTCAGCACCCAAAATATGCTGAAAAAGACACCCTCGGCTTATACTC
>JANHGC010002662.1:121637-133088 GCA_027560395.1 Boaedon fuliginosus | reverse complement strand
GTGCTTGCAGAACCGCATGAAGATTTCTCAGTCGATCACGTGCAGTGCATGTTTGAAAGCCGTTCGGAAAGCGTGCCCACGAAGCAGGTAACCAGCGAACCGGGAGAAACCCATCCCTGCTCAAATCCCATATAACAATGACAGAAAGGGAGAATTGGACATGACTGGATAGAGGAAACCTTTAAATTTCCATTATCTTTACCTTTATTCATACATGTATACACACACAGAGGCACATTTCCTAGTGGTGTATCTGCTGTAACACACTGAGGTCTTTTGTTTGCTTAAGGTAATGTATCTTCATATAAGTCTTCCTATTTTATTTTTCTCCTCCTTTATATTGTATGTTTTACTACCATGTGTCTGCTTCTATTATCTTAGCAATTCAGATGTTACAGTCTGCTAGTGTTTGAAATGTGTACCTCTCTTTTTCTCATTAGCTATGATAATGTGTTTAAGGAGAGTCAATCATATTATGAGAAATCATAATAGAAGGAAACTAGGAAAATGCATACACCGGAAAGAGATTATCAGGAACATAGAAAGCTTCCTTATCTCAGAGTCAGCTATTTATTAATGAAACACAGTATCATCTATTCTGTCAAGCAACAAAGCTCCTGGGTGTCAGCTTATTACTCAGCCTACAAGGACTTTCAAATGTGATCTATTTTAGCTGAAAATGCGAAGGACTGCCAGTTCCATTTGCACAATTCCTTCCATGTTCAAGTCTAAGTATTCATAAAATCATCAATGGGGGCACGTCCACATTTCTGCCCAGCCCATGATCAATATGAGACTATCCCCATTTTATTCTCAGCTCAATACAGATGCACCCAACATTCATGTTTTCCCACTTCAGTTAAAAGCTACTGTTTTCCAGCCTGGGCCATCTTAAACCCTTCAGAGGGGATGGTCTCCAGGGATGGAAGCCTCAGCACCAATTGCACCCCCTCCTCCAGAAAATGTTCACTGCCATGTGACTCCAGACTCCTATGCTCCCCACTAGTGTGTGTTTGTGCACATGTGGTTGAATTAACAGTGCCCCATTAAGTCAGCTAATTTTCCCCACTCCCTGCTCTTTAGCTCCAGTCACTCTTTAAATCTCCTAGTGGCACCCTTTCAGTTTCTGCCTAGCCTTGTTAAATCATATTATCTTTGTTTTCCTATCCCCTGTCTACAGCAATGTGAAACTTCCTTTTTCTTTAAAAGAAAAAAGAAATAAGCATAAGTTGCAATGTAAGGATACTGTTTGTTTCTACAGCACAAAGTTGAATTTGTTAGGTGGGAACAGACCCTAAAAGGAAAAGGAGTCAGCTAGTCTGAAATACTTGGGAAAGTCAAGAAGTAAGAAAATGATCAACCAGGTCCTATGCTGGCTTCAGTCCAGACTGAGCATCCAGTTACCAACTCAATGAAATCCAAACTTGAACTTCAGAAGCTGGCTGAAGAAATAGTCAGGAATAGCACAGAGGATAACAGCTTAGACTGCTGGGTGGAGCAGTCTATGCCCATTTTCATTATACAGGTAGTCCTCACCTTCTGACCTTAATGGGGCTCGCCCAACAGGGTTGTAAGTTGTGACAGTCATAAAATCCAGTCCGTCATGTGAACAAACAGAATTTACCACCTTTTTTGTAGCAGACATTAAGTGAACACAGCAGTTATAAAAAGATTGTGGCCATTATATAAAGCAATGGTTCCCTATGGGTGCGCTTTTGCCAAAACCCAGAAATAAATGCCAGGTTTTGATAAAATTGTAATATGGTCCCATGACCATACTATAAAGAGTCATAAATGCATCTGAAACTGTCAGGATTACCTTGAGGTCTGGATCTTGGAAATAACTGCTAGCCATTGGATGAATAATCAGAATGTCTTTATTTGTAGATATGAAGTAAACCAATAGATGGACTTCACCTCATGAGAGACTACATCCGTTAGAAGTTTGGACTCATCCAGAGGTAGGTTCAAAGTGAGAAGAAGTAAAGCAGAAGAAGTGAGCACATGTGGCCTCTGCGTTCACTTATATAGCAGGTGCACTATATTGCCCCCTGCTGGTGCCCAGGTGCAACACTGTGCATATGCTGCCATCTAGAGGCACATCTAGCACCCAGTTAGATCCCACAGAGTCGGCCTTCTACGGGTCCCGTCAGATAAACAATGCTGGCTGGCGGGTCCCCACACTAAGGCCTTCTCTGTGGTGGCGCCGACCCTCTGGAATGAACTCCCCTCTGATATTAGGACCACCCCCACCTTATTGGCCTTCCGCAAAGCTGTTAAGACCTGGCTCTGGCGGAAGGCCTGGAACTAACATATCCCTCCCCTTGGACGAATGTTGATGCGAGAGTGTATTTAGCAATGTTTTAACTTGTACTTAACTGTATTATAATTGTGTTATTATTGTAAGTCGCTTTGAGTTCCCCTTGACCAGGGAAATGAGGCGGGGTATAAATATGAACAAATAAATAAATAAATAAATAAAATCTGGGAGCAGAGCCAGAGGAACAGATTTTTGTGTGACAGAAACACCCAAAGTTCAGTCATATGACTGAAGGGGGAAAAACGACCATCGGAACGTCAAATCCAGTTCATAAGTAGCCCCAAGGTAGGCCCACTGTAACTTCAAAGGCTCGCTAAGGACTGACCAAAAATACCTCTATCTGGTTGATTAACATGATGTGGATAAAATACAAATACAATAAAATAAAGACTAAGTAAAAGAAGCTCTTCAGAGTTTGGGAGCATGGGGCAGATGGTGGGATGGTTAAAAGAAAGAGAATAACTAAAATTTTAAATTGCCTCAAGAAAAATGGTAGGAGTGGAGGAAGACAAGCTGTGTATTGCAGAGAAGTTTTTCTGCCTTGAGTTAACTGGATGCTGGAGAAACAAGCAACTCCAAAGAAAGTTGCAGCTTGTTCAGTATCCCTATGTAACTGCCCCATTAAGACTGAGCCTAGCATGCCAATCCCAAAGTACAAGGTTTTGTTATTATTGATCTGGATTCCATTATTTTCTTGCCTCAGTTAATAGTTTGAAGCCTTGTGGTTTCTTTTATTCTGTTCATACCTTTCATAAGATATTAAGTCGAACTTATGTGTGCGTGCTCATTATGTAACCATTTTCATCCTCAAAACACCCATATGTGTGAGTGAAAACAGGTAAAACCCCAATTCCATAGAATTCATTCACACTGTTGATTTTTTTTTTACTTATATATGTAATTTATCCACTAACAGAGATAGTAAAGGTAGCATAATGTAATGATTAACAGGCATGTTTGAACAAGAGGTTCACTGTTTTGAAATGTATACAATAATGTAAAACTATTCTTTGAAAATGTTCCTTCCTAGAGCCTTCAGTATATTAAGAACAATTAACATTTTTTTCACTGACACTTATAATGACTAAAAATAAATGCAAGATTTGCAGTGTTCTATAGGATTGTATATCTTTTGCCATAACAGTTGTTGCATAATTATGATGGGGAAAAGTGTGTGTGGGGGGAGAGGAGGTGTTAACTTTAAACAAAAATTTCCAGAATTTTTTAACAATTTTAATTCAGCAGAGGGAAAGAAAATAATTCATTATTTTGTTAAATTTAATTAATTTATAAGCACATGGTTCATTGAATTCAATCCTGCATCTCGAGATCTTTTCTAGGTCCATTAAGCTTACAGGCTTCAATTTCATCTCTTAAACTCATAAAAGCCTCATCAAAATGGAAATAAAATGCAGTTTTGAACTGCTAATGAAGGAAAAAAATATTAACACTTCAGAATGTTTGAATTTATTGATCAACTCTGCCAGCCCACTTTAAAGGATATCTTCTGCATTTAAGGCAAATGTATAATTAGAGGCTAATTGTATTAAGAGCCATTTGGGGCAAATAATTGACAATGCCTTTCATCCGTGATAATTAAGGATATTTATGTTGGTGAGGGCCTTTTATTTTTAAGAGAGAACATTATTTTCAAAACCTTTTCACATATTGCTATTGAGATTCTGTGGTATTTTTGAGATACCAGTTTTCACAAACGTCAGTGGCAGCTGAATGAGACCATGGAATAGTTCCTCAACTAATTTCTGGATGCAATCTTTCTATTGTTTTGCAATTTAGATTGTTTATTATAATCAACTTGTGTATAATCGACTTGTGTAAAATTGACTTGTGTTCCCTTGTTAGGGAAGAAAGGTGGGATATAAATAAAATAAAATAAAATAAACATGGCACTGCAAGTTGGGTCTAGGGCAGTGGAACTGAGCTATTTGTTGTCATGTTCATCTTTCAGAGTGTAGCAGTCATGTGCTGTATCCCCTGAACTTAAAGTAATGTTTAATAAAAGGACTATAAGTGTCCATGATTTGATTTTTGGAGTAGCAAAGCCAATTAGACATGTAATGATAAGAACTGCTTTCATGAACCGGATGGAGTGAATGGCCGCTTGGCTTTTGTATGCAGTCACAGCCAAGGCTCAGAGTGTGAGAAATCATGGCTGTTGGGATAATAATCTCCTATGTATCTATTTTCCTGCCCCTTTGCTCTCAGAAGTCCATGGATGAACCAGTAAGCTGGACAGGGAAATATCTATATCTATAAAAGAGAGGTGGGGTGTGGATGAGTGTTTGTATGTGCTCTGTACAAACTTTCAGTTCTGCACCAATCTACCTCACACTTGGCAGATAGGTAGAAAAGTGTAGTAAGAAAAGCACTGTCATGGTCTCCAAAGGGTAGGTGCCTTTTTTGACCCCTTTTTTTTGGGGGGGGGGCAAAGAGGACATTCTTCAATAACAAGCAGCACCTCCTTACTGAGCGTGTGCAGAATTGCTTCTCTCTATTGAGCACATGCGGTTTTTAAACTGACTGAGGCACCATATTCAAACCTCTGAGGTGCCATGATTTATACATATAAATTCCAGATTTGCCCCAGCGGCAACAGGCCCAAGACACACGGAGCAGCCCACCCCGTCAAGTAAGGTCATCTACAATTTTGGAGGGGGCATGGGGGCTTAAGAAGACCTGCAAAGGGCTGCAGCCCAGTGCCCCTGTCAAGCCATGGCTGCCTTTCCTTAGAACTGGCCTGCCCTTGGCCCAGAGATGGCCTTGCTGGAGCAAAGATGTGGGAGGGGGTGCCAGGGGCTTAAGAATACCCGTGAACTATGTGGGAGGCACACCGGGGGCTTCAGAAGGCCTGCAAACGCTAAGGTACAAATATACTTCTTTAAAAAATTTTTTAAAAAACGAGCAAGAAGCTGGTATATCTATAAAAGAGAAGTGGGGTGGGGATGTGTGTGTTTGTATGTGCTCTATACAAACTTTCAATCTTGCACCAATCTAGCTCAAACTTGTCAGATAGATAGCTAAGCGTAGTAAGATCGGCACTGTTGAGCTCAACAGGCCTTGCCTTTCCCCAGATCTGGCCTTTCCCCAGAGCCAGCCTTGCCAAGGCCTGCAAATGCTATGTCACAAATATACTTCTTCTTTAAAAAAGAAAGGCTGGGTAATCAGCTAGTGTGCTTATACAATATAATGGTATAATTGTATGAGGGAATGCTGTTGCGAGATAAATGGAAGAGATGCTGCCTAGTGACCAATAAGATAAGTGAGGGAGGAGCCCACAAGAGCTTAACAATTAGAGAAAGAAATTTAGGAAAGAGTCACCCTAATTGATCAGGCAGTTCAAAGTGACAATAGATTTATACTTTCAGACTTACAAGGTTTTGTTTATTTATATAGCTACCCATTTCACTCTCCTTCTGAAACAATTGTATTTTCTTTCTTTCAATTTTATTCCTACAAACTCTCATTGAGGGGAAGAAAAGAATGTGAGGGCAACAGATATTAGCTGAAAACCTTTAACTGCTGCTACATCAGCCATGACTTCCCGACTGAATGGGACAGAGCCTTAGAACTGTAGGAGAAACTTATAATTGAATCTAGTAAGAATGTTAGGTAAGATTTTCCACTGGACAAGTCACACATTAAAGAATAATCATGCCATCTGCTGAAGAAGTACCTATAAATCATTGTTGCTTTGATGAGAGATCTATCTATATCTATCTCGAAAAGTGATAATGAAAGATTACAAAGAACTTGTATTTATTTTACACATCTGTTTTTATAGCTTTATGTATATTTAATCCTTCAATAACTATAGCCTTGGTCATGCAGCATTCCTAAACACATGTTTTACATTAAGAAACTAAATACTGCCAGTAAATTCAGTGAGACTACTCATGAGCTAATATTTAAGATCTTTGCTGCAGCAAAGCTGAAGTTAGCAGTAGAACAATATTTTCAACACATTGTATAGTAGAAATAACATGAACTATAATGTTAAATAGTCAGACAGCTTTTAAGACTAATTTTATTTAATATAGTCCCTTCTATGTAGCTTTAGAACTTAGAATGTTTTCCAAATACTACAATTAATTTTAGGCTGTAATTAATAATTTACCTTTACTTCATTTTATAATAAGAAAATTTCTCATTATTAAATAAGAGGCAGTTAAAGACAATAATTGTGGATCATTTGAAGAAATATAACACACTTTTTGGACATGGGTGGGCTTTCTTTGATACTGACATAATCATTTTCAATTTTTATTTTTATAGCAGTATTAGTTGTTAAAAAGGTCAAAGCCTTCTGTATACAGGACACAAAGTAAAAAGGACGTAAACATACCTGATTTTTTTCAGATGCTGTTGTAATTTCCATCTAAGTAACATTTTAGTTAGGAGTGCTTAACAGGTGCTTCCAATTTGCCCACAGTCTGGAACAAGAGATACAAGACAGCATCCACAGGTACCATAGCGTTAGCCAACAAGTGAAATGCACCCTGCTAACTTAAAACATATACTGGTAATACTTTAAAATCTTATCCAAATCTCTTGTATGGTTACTGAAATCTCGTAACTTTGGAAGATCTTGAGAGGTTGTGCATATAATGATGCTGGAAAAAATTGCTGATCATCTTGCATAGTTGGCTTTGTTAAACTTTCTTCCTCTAAATTGACTATGATGTGGAAAGTAAGGATATAGAAAACGATGGTACAATGGATTTACAAATAGAACCAGCTGATATTTTAATAATTAAAGGAGGCACACAAATAACGAACCAGAAGAGTGACTTGGAAAGCTGCCTTATCTTGGATTTACAAAAGGGATGTCATAATTAAGTTGTTTCTGAGAGGAGACAAAGAAAAATTGATAAGAAATCATCTTGTGGGCCATTATTTGATGGGATTAAGTATCAAGAAAAGTAAACAGAAGGAATTCAAAATGGACTTATTTGATTACGGTTAACACAGTATATATGTTGTGGTTTCTGATAGCTATTAATGGAATTTATTTTGACCAGGGCTGAACAATTAGGTTTCAAATATGTTCATAAATGGGGACAGATTTCTTTTGTTTGATTTCTTAGGGGAAAAAAAGATAAATTGGAATAAAAAATGGATTTGTTAGATCAATGTAAAAATATAATGTGTTCTGCCAGCTCCTAATAAACCTTTGAAGATTAGAAGTAAATTAAAGTTTATAATTTAAATTTTTATAAAGGACGATGTATGGGAAGAATGTATCCTTTTTTTAATTGAAATATTGAAGAAGGTGTTAAGTTACTGAATTTATTGTTGCCTGAAGGGAGCAGGGAATCAGCCTTTTATCTTTTTTCCTTATTTTTTCTATCGCACGTAACTTTTTCTTTCCTGTTTTTTTTTATATTTTACTTAGTTCGTATCAATCTTTCACCTTTGCATTAATAAAAGTAAATAATAAAAATATTTTAAAAATGATGCTTTTATCTATAGAATCAAAGATTGTGTTGTTATTAAATGTCCAAATTGCCCCCAACTGTTCAGCAAAGACATTTCCCTTTGAAGATTTTAGAATAGATGGGAGGCCTTAGGCTATCAGAAAGTCAGGACTGAAGATGCAAAGAAGCAACAGCCTGTTTTATCCATCCTATCATTCTGTGCTTTCAGGTTGGGTCTATTATATAACTTTCTGTATTATAGGTAGTCCTTTTTGTAAAAATTTTTACACTGAATTTCCTCTCTGAAAAGGTCTTGGGACTGTCTCTTTGAATGCTATTACTGGGCATTGAGAGTCTGATTGATAGTTTGGTAGTGGTAGATGGTTTACAAAAATAATTCACTTTGTTTCAGGTAAGGATCTTCAGTCTGCACCAGAAACCACCAAGTTGTTGATCGATAATGCATTTTAGTAGAAAAGTATGGCTAATCATCTAAATTTCAGATAGAGAAGTGTAATTACAGCATGTATTTGGAAAGCCTTGTTCCAATTACTGAATGTTAAGATCCATATATTCTCTGCTCTTCACAATCTTTCTACTTTAGATCAGTGCTTCATGTCAAGTATCAGCAGAACAAATTGACCTAACTCTGGTTGTATTTGTTTTTAACAAGTTAGTTCATTCTTTTATTGACATATCATAATTCCAGGTTTCTTATAGCTTTTAATCCCACTGCTTAACCAAAGCTGCTACTTCTGTCCTAAATGGTTTAAAAATTTGTAAGAGTTGCAGATAGCACAACTACTTTTCAAAATGCAGCTAGAATTTGCCAAGGCTTCTTACAAGTGTGCTGCTGAGCATCATTAACAGGAAAGTCCTATTGTTCCTTGGGATTATCAAAGTTTCCATTAGAGTTTTTTTTTTTGTCCTCCTTGTTCCCGTCCAAGAAATTGGATTTGAAGTTTATTAGTCCCTTCTCTGTAGAGAGTTGGATTAGCCCAGTGGCATTTTGCTTCCAATTGCCAGCCTTGATCAAAATATGCCCATTGTTCCACTAGTTCCTGCTAGTTTTGGAATGCTTTCCATGGCCCTTGCACTCATTAACCATCCCCTTCCATCTGTTCTTTTTTTTGACGGAGGAAGAATACAAATGAAAAGTATTTTGGATTCCCAAAACAGATGGGTAGATTAGAATATTTGATTCATTGATATCAAAGGACTATTGTAAAACAGCCCAAATCTTAGAAATCAGTTGGTCATGTGTATGTATATATGTATGTATGTATGTATGTATGTATGTATGTATGTATGTATGTATGTATGTATGTATTAATGATTTAATTTTATATCATTTGGTGCTGCAGCCAATCAAATGTTTATTTTATTAGGGCATATCATCCTATCCTCCTCCTCACTTAATTTCTCAATTCTAATAATAACCTTATGGGGAGGGTTTTTTGGCAACTGGGCAAAATCTTGTGCATACAACATTTTTGTATTTGACTGAAGCTTTTTTGGTTATATATCAGTGGAAATGTGGGTACAAATAAGCATTAATTGGGAAATTCAATAAGTCGTCTTTGTGCGGTGCTACATTTTCATTTACGTTGCTGCATTATTATGTAAAAAAAATCAGCCTTGGGCTTTAATTACATAGACACATACTCCCACCCCCAATAACGTGTGTGTGTGTATGTGTATTTCAGACATAGATGCAAAACTCTAGATCAGGGGTGTCCAAACTTTTTGCAAGTAAGGCCAGATTTGGTGAGGTGGAAATATGTGGGGGCCAACCATTCAGCCTGACATTCTTTGAACCATTAAAATTAAATGCAAATGAACTATTTTATGAATAGTGCGGTGAAAGGAAAAACGTGTGCTGGTGGCAGAAGAGGCTGCGGGCCGCTCAAAATTTGAAAACGAGTCTCAGTTGGCCCCCAGGCAGGACTTTGGACATGCCTGCTCTAGATTATATAGAGAACATTATATATTATAGTAAAATGATTTTCTGTCGTCTTCTATTTGGACGAATTAAAATCTTGTTTCAGGCTGAAGTAAAACACTAACATGGCATTAATTGTGCTTGTGGATCATCTCTGGTGGGCCTGGGGTGGGCATGGAGTATCCATCCTGGCCCTACTTGATGTCTCAATGGCTTTCAGTACCATGATCATAATATCCTTCTGAGCCAGCTGAGGAGGTTGGGAGAGGGAGGCACTGTGGTTCAGTCAGTGTTGGTGTGAAGTGTTGGTAGAAGGGGGAGAGGTCCAGCCCAAGACTCCTGCTTTCAGGGGTGCCACAGAGCTCAACTTTCTAATTGCTAATTAGGCCATGATTTCATGATTGTACCATTTCAGTGTTGAAAGATCTGTGTTAATTGCCAATTGCAGGTGGGAAGAAAGTGGGAAAGTGCCTTTGTGCAAGGAAGAAAATAGTATATTAGTTTACCTGAATAAAGAAAGTATTTATAGTTAGTAGAAAAGTGGGAAAGTCCATCTAAAAGATAAAAAAGTTTTGTAAAAATGCAAGACAAGCTAGTAACACAAAGCGCCACAACGTTTACCAGATAGAAAAGAAATGGCTGAGACTACTCAGGAAGAACAATATATGAGAGTGGGAATTAGTGGTTTCTGACAAAATCTGAAATATATCTATATTATTTTCTATAATTATCTGTACTTCTATTTTATCGGATTTGGTTTAAATGAACCTTTGCTTGAAGTGGTGGCTTGTGTACTAATTTGAATTGCTGTAATCTAGTAAGATTGATTGACTAATGCCTTTGAAACAATTCCAGTTCTATTGCTTTCCTGGTGTGCTTTAAACATTTTATAGAAGCACAGGATATAAAGTTTTATGAAAAATATGTGTTAAATATATTGCTGACTATCAATTCATGTGCAAGGAATGATAAATAGCTCTTTTCCCTCTCATATTTTTTTTTAAATTACAAATTCATGCAGACCTGTCATAATTACATATGTCATTCAAAGATTTAAATGTTTTACATTCTATGTATGTGACTTGATAAATGAACGTTAGTCTAGAGTAGGTGGGACAAAGCCGCTATTTCACGGTACAGTGCAAATAGATTTTGATTTATGTATTCATCTTTTGGCTCTAAATGATTATTGATTGCATAAATAAGTAGGTAATTCTTCTCTTTCAGAATTTTGCAGAAAACACTATGAATGAGCTCCTTGGCTGGTATGGTTATGATAAGGTTGAATTAAAAGATGGAGAAGATATTGAATTCAGGAATTACTCTACAGATGGGGAGAGCCGACAGCACATTTCTGTTCTCAAAGGTAATGGCATTTAAGGTTCGTTTGTTCATGCTAAACAGGATTAGCCATAACAGCTTTCCAAATTCACCTAGCTAGAATTCTACTTTAGAGTCTTAAAAATGGCCTCACATATGATCATGATGGTGTCTTCTAGCACATAAAAGGAAGAGCAAAGGATAGTAATATGGCTCTGCAACACAACAGCAATTTCCCCCCTCATATAACCAACTCCAAGAGACTATAATTCCAGTGGGTATTGACAAAATCAGGAGAAAAAGCCAACACATCTCTTTTCTTCCTCAGAAGAAGAAAAAAATCAGTTGTGCCCAGGTGTGGGTTCCTACCGGTTCGCTGGTTACCCGCTTTGTGGGCGTGCTTTCCGAATGTCTGTCAAAAGCGCGCTGCGCAC
>JANHGC010002662.1:95237-107035 GCA_027560395.1 Boaedon fuliginosus | reverse complement strand
AGATGAGACCTAGTATATGTAATTTTCTTTAAACAAATTATCATTTTCTAGAATTTATTTGTTTAAATTCAAAAATTCTTTCATAGTGGTGTTGGTATTCTTACCGAGTAAAGTGGGCAGGGTGGGCGGGGGGAAGGAGAGAATGTAGTTTGTGGACAAGTTGGCCAAAATGACTTTCATTAACTTTTCGGTGGTAGACTCTTCTGTAAATCATTCATTTTAAATGGAAAAGCAGCTAGTGATGGTGTAGCGCGGGAAGTCATTGAACGTTCTTCTTAATTAAGACTTAAAATGGCACTGCAAACTTTTGATGATTAATTGAAGCATGCGTTTGCCTGATGCATATTTAGTTATTATAATGTGATAATTTTATCTTGTTATGCAGACAGATCCCATGGGGAGCATGATTTAACACTGTGAACACTGTGTTTATTGCATTGTTCATTAAGAAACGTACAAAGGCTGGTAAACAATAAGAAGGCAGTAATAACTGTCTCTACAACAGTTTAGTTTTGACCCATTTCCACCTATAAAGTTATAACCTTGGAGTAGGAAATATAACTCAGAACGCCCTGAATAACTCTGAATAATAGAGGCAATCATTTTAGTCCTCCAACAGCAAGGAATTTGCGTTGATATTACTGCTCTGTTTACAACAGCACAGATGTTTATTGAGATAAACAGTGCAGATATTTTATTGTTTGTGTTTCCATAACTGCGTTTGCATTTTTTAACACATGCTGTTCTAAATATGTTTTGACAGCATCATAGAAAAAGTGGTAGGTAACTAAAAAGATTTTACTCTGGTGTAGTTCATTTTGAGGATATTAATATGAAGATTTTATTTTTTTGGCTTGTTCTAGATTTCAGCCACATAAAAATGATATTAGTGGTATCAGTGATTCTGAAAAACTTCCAGAATAATAGTTTTAGATGATCTTCATTTTATATACATCTATGATACAATTTGCAACATTCCATTTAGTGATTGTTTGAAGTTACAATGACATTGAAAAAAGCGACGTATGACTGTTCTTCACACTTACAATCCCATGGTCATGTGATCAAAATTCAGACACTTGGCAGCTGACTCATGTATATGATGGTTGCATTGTCCTGGAGGTCATGTGATCATGACCTTTTGCAAACCTCTGACAAGCAAAATCACCAGGGAAGCCAGATCCATTTAACAACCACATTACTCACTTAACAACTGCAATGATTCAGTTAACAATGGTGGCAAGAAAGGTCATAATATGCGGCAAAACTCCCTTAACAACTGTCTCACTTAACCACAACAATTTTGGGCAAAATTCTGATTGTCAATCAAGGACTACTGTAGTTAGAACCAGGATAACTGAATATTTCCTGTTCATTTCAACGCATAAACGTGATATTTTATAATGAAGAACTTTATTGTTGGAATATTTTTTTTCTTGAGGACTTGGTATGGACATATTATTTTATAAAGAAAGTCAAGCTGCTCTGAAATATTGGCTGGATTTTCAGTTTCACTGAGAATTTGTCTTATTTGTAAATGAGAAATCATTCCAGGTTCACTCTGGTTGCGGTATAACTTTAGAACTTGTTCCTGCTATTCAGAATATTTGTGTTAATTGTTAATCATGCTTGGATGCTTAGAAAAAACAAAACAAAAGCGAAACAAGTGAGGCCAACAAGTTGCAAAATGTTGTTGGTTGGTCTTTGTTGTTTGAGAATGTGAACCAGGTAAAAGAAATTTCGAGGAAATTCAACATTCGGTGGCTACTGAACACCAAGGTTTTTAATTATTATTTCTGCAAACTTCAGGCTTTTCTTAAGCCTGCTAATATATTCTAATGCTTGTCTGGCTACAAGTGATAATCCTTGGCAGAATTAATTAATTATTATAAGGAAATACTTTTTAAATAGTCCATTTAGTCCAAATAGTCTTATCTATAATAAATACAATAATTTACCATGAATACTTTTGTGCTCTTTATGTGTCACTGATACAATTTGATTCTGAACCTTTATTTTATTTTATTTTTCTATTGTGTCTGTGATCCTATGTTTCAGTATAAGTAGACGAATATGTTTGTGCACGTGCATGGGGGGGGTGCAGGGGCATGCGACCTCATGTGCGCGCCCGCATACACATGGACCTCCGGCACGCAGGGCGGCAAAACGTTTACCACCACTGTTCTAGGCCATTGGCCATTGTGACCACTTGAATAGGTAAAAGCAGTAAAAACACCAAGATTGAAGAAAACACAAGGCAGACAGTTATAAGCAGTGATGATGTTACCTAGTTGGGTAATGAAACACCTGCAAGCAAACAACCAAGTTCAGAGAGTACCAATAACTCCACAGTTAACAATTACTAGCTGTTGCAATCCAACTGTGTGATATGTTGAAAGTAGAGCTCATGTTAGTAGACCAGGTTGCCTGGAATGGTTTGAGAGAGACATAATTTAGCAATTTGAAAAATTACTCAGTAAGTACTTTTCAAGTTTTTCCTTGCCAAAAAAAAAATCAATGGTGACTTTAATTATGTTGAAGAATTATTTGTGTCATGTCCCATTCTTTTATTTCACTATTTTTTATTTTATTTCACTATTTTTTTTATAATTAAATACATGTATTGTGTAATTTAGATTTCTTTTTATTCCATATATACTTCATCCTCATGCCTACTCTATTGTTATTCTATTTTGGAGTAAGCGGGGTTATGCAAAGCAAAGTATAAAAATAAGGAATAGTAAGCATCAGAAATTGACAGCCAGGGATAAAAGAAAAGAATGTCAGAATCTAGTTTATATCAATATAGCCAGATTTTTCTTTTTCTTTTTCCTTGTTTTAATTTCTTTATCTTAGATTATTCTTTAGTTATTGGAACTAGAAACTTCATGGAGCATCCAGCCTACATGGGACATTTTAAAAAAAGTCATAAAAGAATAATAAATCTGAGATGGAAAGATGAAAGACCACCACAAATGGTGGTCACATGACCCCAACGACAGTGCAGTTGTCATAAATACATGTCAGTTGCCAAGCACCTGAATTTTGATCATGTGATCATAGGGATGCTGCAATAGTCATAAATTTGAAAAACAGCCATAAACCACTTTTTTCAGTGTGATTATATTTCAAACAGTTACTAAATGAACAGGGAGAGGTCCTTGGTGCTTTCTGAGCTTGCTTGTTCTTTTGCTGAGATTAGGTAACATCATCAGTGCTCTAAATGAACAGGTCTAAGTCAAGGACTACCTATATTGCTACCCAGTTCATCCCTAAGAGTTTGCTAAGCAGAATATCTTATCATGCGTTTCAAATGTTTTATTGAAATCAAGGTATATATTATGATTACAAGATCCAGATTATGAACTACTAAGAAAATGCCCATATCAATAAGTTAATATTAGTCTGGGGCATTTATACCTCATAAATCCATCCATTATTGACTCTCTAGTGATAACCAAATTATTTTCAAAGTGCTTACTAATCAATCTTGTCATCATTATAATCTTCTATGGACTTGATATTGCAGTGGTTGGTTTGTTGTATATTGGATCTTCTATGTCCTCCTTTTGAATAAAAGGACATTTACCCTTTTCCACACATTGAAGCACCCAGTTTCAAAGGTAATAAATATGATTTAGTCAGGCTATTAATAAGTTCCTTCAGTGCTATAGGATGCTGACCCACAAAGTTGAAATATATTTAAAGGTAAACAAGCCTCCCTTTGTCTTGTTTCTGTCAATCTCAGTCTCAAGATCCTGAGCTTCATTTTGCTTTTCAGGCTTGATGGAATATAATTGAACAATGATTTTCTTAATGACTTCTGCCATGAAACTGGATTTAGCTACTGCTTGGTAAAGTTACAAAAGCGGTGTTCTCTCCTCTCCTCTTTAAGGTCTACAGAAAGGTGATGGCTGAGATCATCTGAAAGTATGGTGTGAAATATTACAGTGTGTTGATGATACCCAGTGTCATACCTCCATCCCTAGCCACCCAAGTGATGCTGTAGAGATTCTATCTTGGACTCTGGACACTGTGAGGTTTTAGAGGGGACAACAGGCTTCAATTTAACTTTAGCAAGACCAAGTAGCTTTTGGTATCATGGTCCCCTGCTTCTGGCGACTACGTACATATATTTAACTTTGTGCAAAGGTAGTGGAGAAGGAATACGATATACTCTACAAATTTCCCCTTGACCAGGGAAGAGAGGCAGGGTATAAATCTAATACAATAAATAAATAAAATAATAAATGCTTCAAACACAAAAGCCTCTCGAGACTGATAGGTCAAACAACTAGGCACGTACAGTATTCCTCCACATTATTTTTTCTTTGCCTCTCATATTCTTCCTTTTTGTTGTCCCTGAGAAAAATGTGTTATTGCAAAAACATGAAGCTGGAGTCAGATTTTAGAAAAAAGAGATTGTTTTTTTACATTGTGCTAATTCTGCAGACAAGACAGCAAATGAAATCTAGACTTACTGTGTACCTTAAGTAAAAAGGGATGTCCAAAAATTAAACTGTTAGGTAACAAGCTGTTAATAATATTGCTGATGAATTGATTTACTGCTGGGAAATGCTTTGTTTAGATTTTAGTAGGGACTATAAAACCAGCCTTAACACAATTTGCTTTCTTTCTTATAGAACTGTGGTAGACAGCAGTGATAATACCCCCAATTGTCCAAGTTCTCTTTCCTTCCAATGTATTATTATTTATTTATTTGTATCCTCTCTTTATGTTTACAAATATCAAAGGGGCAAACATATCTAATATAATTTCTCTTTTCCTATTTTTCCCACAACAACAACCCTGTGAGGTAGGTTGGGCTGAGAGAGAGAGTGACTAGCCCAAGGTCACCCAGCTAGCTTTCATGGCTAAGGCAGGACTAGAACTCACTATCTCCTGCTTCTAGCTTGGTGCTTAACCACTAGACCAAGCTGACTCTCTGATGTTTAACACAGTTTCATTTTTAATGGTGGCTCACGTCTCAGATTTATGACAGTTTTTAACAGTTGCAACCTTTGCAGCATCCCCATGATCATATGATCAAAATGCTTGGCAATGGATTCATATGGGTTCATATTTATGACCAATGCTGTGTCCCAGGATCATGTGATCACCTTTTGTGACTTTGTGGCAAGCAAAGTCAGTGGGGAAGCCAGATTCACTTAAAAACTGTGTTAATAACTTATCAACTGCAGTGATTCACTTAACTGTGGCAAGAGCAATCCCAGGTTTGTCTAAAGGCTTCTTTATAAATATCATAATATTAACACATATTTGGAAAAACTCTCTAACTAGTAAAAACATAAAGAAATAAAGAAATAAAATACCACTATGATTTTAAATATGGACTTATTAAATGATTTTTCTAAATGAAAAACATACTTCTTAGCTATTTTACATTGGCCACTTCTGTGGTTAATATTTCATTACTTGGTTTGCTTGTTGTTGAATAATGGCACGAACCTAATTATATGAAACTGGGCAGGATTTATCCACTCAGAAGAGTGTTGCAAGAACTATGCTTGGAAAATATTTCCAATTCTGCCAAGAAATAAAAATGATATTGGTGAATCTCAGGACAGAAAAGGGGTGGCTTCAATTTGGCACATGGGGCTCTCTCAGAAGACCTAATTCCTGCGGATTTAGCTCAGTTTCAGATGACTTTTAAATCGAGAGCAGGGTAAAAATTGATTGAATAAATGCATTAGGAAAAAAATCAATTGCCATTTTGTATTTTTCAATGTAACTATTTTAGAATCCAGGTGTTACCTACATAGCAGGTCTGTTGCATATCGGGTCTTAACTTACTGTCCAGAGGGGGCTGGTCCATTACCAGTCTGTGCTAGAATAAGGAAGAGTGTTATAGGGAGAGCTGTGTAGAAAACACAGAGCTTCTTCAGGTCAGTGACAAGTGGCAGAGCATGTGGGATCGTCTCTTGTTCTTCCTTATGCTATTTTTTTTCTCCCAACACCAGAAGCTAGATGCAGCAGCAGCATCTTTCAGCACACCATGCCAAACCTGAATTAGGCAGGCAACCCAGCACAAGGACAGAATGGTGACCCTGCTAAGCGATAGGGACACTCCTGACGTGGTTCCTGCTGGCCTGGCCTGAGCTGTGATAAGGCTGGCCTGGCCTGAGCTGTGATACCCCAAGAGGCATTTTTCAAGAGGCAACTGGACTTTCTTGTTTTTCTTTGAAGACGTTTCGCTTCTGGAAGAGCTGAAGAAGCTTCTTGGATGAGAAGCAAAATGTCTTCAAGAAAAACAAGAAAGGACAGTTGTCTCTTGAAAAAGCACCTTTGGGACAACCATGACCTGGATGGCTGAGAATCTCCATACACATAATACCTTGATGCAGAGTTAGGAGATGAGCAAACTGTTGCCCTACTTGCCTGCTCTATTTGTCACTAAAGAGCAAACTACTCAAAAGTGGCTTGTGAGTTGTGAGTGAGACCCTGTCATAAAATAATGGGTGTTCATTTCTTCAGCAAGTCTACTTAGCATAAAATTCCTAAGTATTTATTTAGCTTCTCTTCAATCCATGTAGATAGTATGGCTTTTACTAATGCAGTCTCACTACTTTCTCTATAAATGTTCAGTGTAACAAAACTGATAAAATGGAAATGAGTTTATAATCATTCTAAGCAGGTGATGCTGTTGTTATTGTCTGGAACTATAATTAATTGCAGGGGGGCATGGGAATAAATATAGAAAGCCCAGGGCTTTCACAAAATACTAAAATATCTTAAAGTTGCAACATGTGCTCTATTGTTTACAAAATAGCTGTACTTTCCATTCAATTAAACAATAAGGGATTCCTGGCCATCTGGTTTAGAAGTCAGCAGAAAATCCAAAAGGTGCAAACATCAATGCTTGTAAAAAGGCAGACATGAAAATTAATCTTTTATGGATATCTGACACAATGCTTCTTTTGGTATACAAATACTCCCCTTGTCTTTTTGTTGCAGAAGATGATATATCAAATATACAAATCATGTGTGCCTGGTGCCAGAAAGTGGGAATCAAACGCTATTCTCTGAGTATGGGGAGTGAAGTGAAATGCTTTTGCAGCGAAAAATGCTTTGCAGCTTGCCGGAGAGCTTACTTCAAAAGAAACAAGGTAAGAGAATAGCATTGCAATGCACACTAAATCTGACTGTAAACAATATTTTAAATAGTATTTTAATGGCATATGTTTCTTTCTTCTCTTCTCATCCTTTTCAATCCTGTTTCTCATGTGTATTTCCTTCTGAGCTACCAATACATTTAATAAAACATGCCCTGTTAATCAGTTGCTTATCAGTTAGGCATTCAATATAGGTAGACCTCGACTTACAATCATTTGCTTAGTGATTGTCCACAATTACAATAGCACTGAAAAAAGCGATTTATGACTGTTTTTCACACATGACAGTTGCAGCACCCCCATGATCATGTGACCAAAATTCAGACGCATGGCAACTGACATGTGCTTATTACTGTTGCATTGTCCTGGGGTCATGTGATGTGATTGCCTTTTGTGATCTTTTGGCAAGCAAAATCAATGGGAAAACCAGATTTACTTAGCAACTGTGGCAAGGAAGGTCATGAAATGGGACAAAGCTCATTTAAAAATTGTGCAAAAATATTTGGCTCAATTGTGGTTGTAAGTCAAAGACTACTTGTATTCTATAAGGGCCAATGTATTGCCAGATACAGCTATTCATGCTGGATCATATAAGGGCCACAAATATTACAGTGTTGTAAATCTTGTTGCCAACACTGGTAAAATCTTAAAATCTAGTGCTTTCAAAGCAGTAGGAATACAAATCTTATTCAGAAGTATGCTAGATTACATTAATAAAAATGTGTTGCTTCAGCTGACAACAGGATTAGAACGTTGATTCTGAGGGCGTTTGTAATGACTTGAGTTGTCTGAAATTTATGTTTTCTCTCATTAATTAATTTAGCACATTTTAAAACATTTCAGACATTTTGGTTTATTATTCATAACCATTCCAGGGACCATTCTGAAGTATTTAATATTTTATTTTATCTTGAACTGAAATACAGGTTTAATATTCACCAATAAAATTATGTTTTAAGGTTTATTTAAAGCAATGGGAATAGCTTTCATTTACGTATAGTTGGAAGCTAAGGGTTTGAAATAAAATTTATTCCGCATGCTATAACCAATATTAATAAATGATGAGGCATCATTTATTAGTATAAAGTATATATAAATGATACTAATCTACCATTCAAATCAAATTGCATACCTTTATTAATAGAAATATGATTTGTAATTGCTGTAATCAATTTTTTATGAATACCGTAATGCAAATTATACTTTGATAGAAATTTTAATGTATCACAATGTTTGTCATGTCTATAATAGTGAGATCACTCTGAATTTTAATTGTGTTTACTTATAGTGGACATTGAAGGAGCATAAAGCAAATATATTATGTTTTGATACTGTTCTTCAGTTAGATTCCAAAACAAGCTACATCACAGAATGATCAATCAAAGTAAAAATATAAACAAAACATATTTTTAGTATTTATAACATGGATAAAATTAACTTGTTATAATGTAATCAAAAAAGGGAAAGGAGAAAAGAAAAAAGAGAAAGATATTAGGTAATAAATGGTTGAATAAGTAAATAACCTTTCAGTATTTGCTTTAAAAGTCTGAATAACGTATAGTTCTGAAATAGTCATCAGACAATATTTCAGAGCCATAGTTTGTAGGAAAAAGGCTGTAAAACTAAAAAGAACATTTGTGTAAGGAAAAGTAATGGGGAAAAAAATACTTATACACAATAATTCCTGTGGAAGGGTTATCTGATCTGGGCTGCAAAAATATATTTGACCATTAGATGTCAGCAAAGAGAAACAAAAAAAAAATCTCACTGCTCTCCAGTGGTTGTCAAGGTTTTACAGTCATTGAAGAGCATTAAATTTTTTTCCAAAAACTGGGAATATTTATATATTTGAAATTAATATGGTAGATAAAATGAGAGAAATAATGCTTGTGACATGCTTGTAAATAGCATTCAAATTGACTTTAAATAAAGGTAGGTGCTTCAGAAAATAACAATCAAATCTAAAAGGAATGGAGTTAAATTTTAAGTACATTGTTTTGGAGAGAGGAATGAAATATGTTTTGAAATATGAACCTGAAAATATAAAAATAGAAATATTAAAAGATAATTGTAATTTACTGTAGAACTTCTGATTTAAAAACATTAAGTAGAACTCAGTGAAATAAATGAGAAGTCCTCTTTTTCATTTTTTTAATCTGTAATTCTAGTCTGTGACCATAATAAAAAAAAATCCTTTTCTATTTCAAACACTCTTAATAAAATCAAGTCCTATGCTAGCTGTTTGAAAACATTTCACATAAGAAAGGCTGTTAAATGATTTGAGTTCACTTTACTCTTTTTCTTCAAGCAGTCGTGTTATTTTTTTAAGAGCTAGTCACCCTGCCAACGAAAATATGTATAGTCAAGGCTATGATTTTCCCAGTTGCAATGTATGGCTGTGAAAGTTGGCCCATAAGGAAGGCTGACCATCAAAGAATCGAGGCTTTTGCACTACGGTGCTGGAGAAGACTCTTGGGAGTCCCTTGGACTGCAAAGCGATCAAACTGGTCAGTCCTAGAGGAGATTAGAAGGCCAGATCCTGAAGATGAAACTCAAATATTTTGGCCACCTCATGAGAAGGAAGGACTCACTAGAGAAGAGCTTAATGTTGGGAGCGATTGAGGGCAAAAGAAGAAAGAGATGACAGAGAATGAGGTGGCTGGATGGAGTCAACTGAAGCAGTCGGTGCGAGCTTAAATTGACTCCGGGGGATAGTAGAGGACAGGAAGGCCTGGAGGAACGTTGTCCATGGGGTTCGCAACAACAGGTCCCTTCACTAAATTATCCAGCAGAATGTCACTTTCTCAAACAATAAAACAAATCAATAAATAGCTTTTTAAAAAACAAATGATGAGCAAGCAGTTTTTTTAATTCTGCCTTTTCCTCCAGAACTTTCAAATACTATTCTTTTCTTAAATTTAATACTTATAAATGACAGTTTAAAAATACCTCAGGATTCAGATGAAAGAATTAATATGAGAAATTTAACCTTCTTGTGCTTGCATTATACTATTTTTCCAGAAGTAATGACACCAATATAATGTGGGATGCAGAAGTCCATAGAGTGGGCTGCTTTTTAAATGCACCTCTCCTATTGGATGATGGTCCATATTAAATGCATGCAGTTTTTGCTTTAGGATCCATGCATATACAAATTTTCAATCTATTCCTGGATTGAAAGTATTCCCACTGTGTTGTATCCAGTAGGTGTATAATTAAATTTTGAGATAATGAGAATTAGATTATAAAATATAAAGGACATGATGTAAGATGCACTGATTAAAATTACTTTTCATTAGGAGATTAAAAAAAAACAATTTTAAGATATGAGAGGAAACAATCTCACTAGGGATATTCTACGGAATGGAACATTTAATAATGAAATGTTTCCTGAAGCAACTGTCCCTTGACCTGAGATATCTTGTGTTTGTTTATTTATAACATTTATATGCTGCCTGAGTCCAGTTATTGGTGGTCTCAAATATTTCTCTTCTGGAAAAGGTGATCAAGAAAGTAGCAAGATCATAACTTCAAAAACATTTTCATGATGCTAATTTTCTGGATCCACTTGAACAAGGGGCTTTGGCCAAAATATTAGCACTGAAATGTATTGCCTTAGTGGAGGGTGTGAATGAAGCACTTCTACTTACTAAAATTCATTGCCATTAACCATGGTGTCTTCTTGGATTACCTGGCTGGATTTGACCTTGTGGACTCTATGTTATAGATTAAGTATGTAAGTCAGTACAGTTTATTGTTATACATTGCATAATGCAGAGAGAGAAAGATAAAGAAATGAAATTTTAGCAAACTTACATTTTGTCCAAAGTTCCACTACAGGTAGCCCTCGACTTACAATAGTGCATTTAGTGACCATTCAAAGTTACAATGGCAATGAAAAAGAGAGTTATGACTGTTTTTCAAAGTTACGACCTCCAGCATTCCCATGATCATGTGATCAAAATTAAAATGCTTGGCAACTGGTTCATATTTATGACAAATGCAGTGTCCCAAGGTCATGTGACCCCTTTTGCGATCTTCTGGCAAGCAAAGTCAATAGGGAAGCCAGATTTATTTAACAATTAAGTGACTAACTTATCAGCTACAGTGATTCACTTAACAATTGAGGCAAGAAAGGTCAGAAAATAGAGCAAAACTCATGTAACGAATGTCTCACTTAACAACATTTTCCCCCTGCTCAATTATGGTCATAAGTCGTGGACTGTCTTTGTGTACCTAAAAGCTGTGTAAAACTAGCCCCCAAACTACAACCCAGCTAAAGGTCTTGAAGTTTTGAATGTTTGATCAGTACATATTTTGAAATTTTTCTGATTTTAAAAGACAGCAGAATAGAAATGGCCACTTGATCACTACATAATATGAGAGAATGTTTCTGCTAGTAAAAATTCTATCCATTTCACTTTGCACTTCATGTCAGTAATTGGGCTGAATCACCTCATAAAACAATCAGCCTAGGACATCATGTGTGATGTTCTCCATCTGTCTCTGGCCGTAAGGGCAAAAATGCTGTTCTTTAGATATTCTTTTGAATTTGCTTTCAAAGAAAGAATGAGGATATCATTTAGACATTTTATTTTATTTTATTTTATTAAATTTATATCCCGCCTCTCTTCACCCAAAAGGGGAACTCGAGGCGGCAAACAA
>JANHGC010002662.1:64640-76788 GCA_027560395.1 Boaedon fuliginosus | reverse complement strand
ATTGGGGAAATGAGGCGGGGTATAAATCTAAATAAATAAATAAATAAATAAATAAATAAATAAATAAATAAATAAATTAGCATAGCTGATATTAATGTGTATTTTAGGATAAGGATTCCACCTGATTAAAAAAAATCTCATGCAGCAATTATCAAAGAACATCATATAAATGAGCAGTCTGCAGAATCCCAGTGGATTGTGGATCTGATTTTTATTTTTGTATATTGGCATACCACTCACATGGCTTCCTGAATTCTTTGGGAAGTTGAATATCTGTGGGCCGGTTTAAGCAAAATATGTGAGCCAATAATTGCCCAGAGAATGCACGAATTCACTGTGTGTAGACATTATTGGCATTTTTTTTAGTTGTCTTAACATTTCCCCCGCGGCTAGGACAATCATAAACAGTACAGCTGTATCCATATAGGCCTAGTTGTGTTCATACTTCACTAACCTATACAGTTAAATAAGCCAAATAATAAATTAATGTTTGTAGCTCACACATCAGTTCTTTTATGTTTTCAGGGCTAATATGAGATAAGCAGATGAGCTCATTTGTGAATGGCCTTTAAAAAGGAGTAGTTGATCTTAATGTTTGTTGTTTTCTGGGTGGTTGTACTTGTTATGACCAAAAACAAAATTGCTTACATTACTTTTATAGCTGCGTCAGTATTTACTTTTTGTGCGCCTACTGTTACTATTGGTTTTCTGTACAATATACACAATTTTGGAGCTTTTCAATTGAAAAATGTTTATAGAAATATTATGGGAGTCTTCAGAAGGTAGTTCTCTTCCTAAGGCATCAGAAGAAAATGTTTTAACAAACATTTATAATTATAAATTTCTGGAGAATAGTTATTTCTCTCTCTTTCTTAGGGAAGTGGGTGCATTCCTACAATAAATCACAGACCCTACAATAAATCACAGACCCTGCTGTGTATAACAACAATTGAGTATTGATTCAGTTGTTTAACATTCAATTGTCATCACATCATTTTCATGACTGTGCCATTTCATAGTTTTATCTGAAAAACAGGGTTGTGCAAATTGTTCAAGAAAGATGAACACAATGATCATGATTTTACTTCTTGAAGAACATCCAAGCTGCCAAATTGACAATATTTGTTCCTAAAGATCAGTTCTTATTATAGAGTTTGCTTTAGCAAAGAACAGATTTTTTTTTGCAAAACAGATAAGGTAATACATCAAATGGTTGAATTCCAATATATCTCCAAACTTCTCCATAGTCAACTCTACCATTGTGTCAGTAGCATCAAATTTCCTTCTCAGTGATGGTCAAGATCATGGATGAGCAATTTTTGCTGACCTGAGGCTTGTATTTAGTGGCATGTATTCCCAAGAGACTCAGAAAAAATAGTATTAAATGTAATGCATACTTTATATATATATATTAATATATTTAAATAATATTTAAATCAATTTAAGATTAAATGTGACTAGGGGGATTGTTCTTGATTTATGTATTTGATATTTTAATTGTTATATCATATTAAAATTACAATATGGTGGCAACTTGCTTTTGAGTTTGAACTTGAAGATTTGTCGACATGACTGTAATATGTATCTTAATTTAAGGCTTCAGTTATATGTAACAAATTGATAAAGTGAGCATATTTAGACAACATTAAGTATCCATTAAGTATAGCTTAGGTTGTTTAAGTATCAAATGATTACCTACCAATGAATAAATCAAGATAAGCTTGGATAAGCCTTAGATAAGCAAAGGCTAAATTAACACAAAACAAAAGGAAATAGAACTGCTATAGGCAACATAAAGCTTAGCAATAAAATACCTTGCCAGAAGCATAAATAGGAATTAAATTCCCTAGCAACTAATGGTGTGCAGTTTTAATCAATATATTTTGTACAGTTTATCTAGCTGCCCATCTCACTATAGAGTGACTCTAAGTGGTGAACAAAGATTAAAACAGAAGCACACTGTAGAAACATCAAAAATAAGCATGAACATACATATAAGATCAGCGCAGCTGTTGAATCAGAGTGCTTGCAGAACACCACAAAGATTTCAAAGTCAGTGCGTGTTTGACAGGCGATCAGGAAGCGTGCCCACAAAGCGGGTAACCAGCGAACCGGTAGGAACCCATCCCTGCATAAGATGAAAAACTTTATACTGTACTTCTAGTTTAAGTTTGGAACCATATCAGCCAAAGGGGCTCACTCAAACTCCCAGACTCCAAAGTTTTTCCCTTGTGGATAAGTATATTGAATTTTTATTTTCCAAACTATGTCATTTAAATCACTGTGAGTAGTAATGCTTTTATATTGGTTTTTTTATTATGGATAGGTGTGTGTCTGTGTGTTGTTTTATTTTGATTTTGTGCTTTTGAGTCAGTCTTGACTGCTGGCAACTGCTCAAATGAGCCTCTGCAGTTTTCTTGGCAAGATTTCAGAAGTGGTTTTGCCACTGCTTTCTTCCTAGAGCTGAAAATGACTGGGCAAAAGTCATCCAGCTGGCTTTGGGCTTAAGATGGGTTTAGGAATCACAGTCACCTGGTTTCTAGCCTGGGCCCTTAACCACTACACCAGACTAGCTCTCTGTGGACATACATATGATTAAGCTGTATGGTAAAATTATACTGCCTATGTAAAGTCACCAGAGTCTTTTCTCAACTAACTGGCCTGCCTTACAGTTCTGACAATGATTTTTTTTAAAAGGCTTTTTGATATTTGAATGCATCCACTGAGAATTACTTAAGATTAAATATTTATAGGGTTGCCCTGGCAGCCAAATATTTCATATCTATCAATGCACACTATTTAAATTACTATCAACTAGGGGAACATCATATAAAATAATAATAAATAATCAAACATACAGAATAAAATTCTAATCTTATTTTATTCTTTATGTTTGATTGCCAAGAAAATCCAGGTAGAAACAATGCTTAAGGTAGCAAAATAATATATAAAATACATTCATGAAAAATATTTTAATATGTAATAATTTGCTAATAATCATATATTTATAATCCAATCTTTAAAACAATATAAATAATGAAGTCTATTTATTTATTAATGATATTTCTATGGCCGCTTAGTTTCAGAGTGACTCTCTGTGAAGTTTTTCCACATCCCATAAGAATAATCTGGTGAATTAGGCATGTTAATTTTTTCCCAGTGAACCCAGAGGCACTTAAGCAGGCTTATCTTTGGTAACTGTAATGATACTTCAACCAGAGTCATTTTATTGAAAAAGGAAACTCCATAAACTCATTATTGCTCATTATACAATATAAATTGAAGCAATTAAGTTAAATGAAGAAAGATAGATTCTGTAAAAATAAAAGGCAAGGCCATTTTTATTAGAAACATTAAATATTTATTATACAAATAACATTTTCAATGGTAAGTTGCCTTTTCACTTTATAGCACTGAATAATTTATTTTTATAAAGAAAACGATACCCAAATTGAAAAAAACATGGAGAGAAGTACTGAATAACTATATTACAAAGCAACTGAACAAGTCAGTTAACTATTAGCAGAGATAGCAATCAGACATAAGAAAAAACGTTTTTCTTGTATTTTAGCACATTGGGGAGGGGGTGGGGAGCTGTATTAAGCCTGGCTTCTCTTCTGTAATCACTCCCAAGAATCAATGAAGATTATTTTAAATCTGCTGAAATTCTTAATAACATTTGAAAAAGCAACAAAAAAGTGTAAATAGTCAGTTTAGTGTATAACAAAATATTCCATATGGCAGCCTTCACCAATAGCCGTGTTGATTGGGAGATTATGGAGCTGAAGACCAAATTGTGTAGATTGGGGAGAATTATGATACAGTATTGGATTGTAAAATGAAACTTTAATTAGGGCCACTGAAAGACAAATAACAGCTTAATCCTAACCTGAAAGAAACACAATGGTCACTAAGTAGTGCCTTTATTGTTGGAAGAGTTTTCATCAGGACACCAGGGATGTTTCCTCTTTCTCTTGTAGTCTTTCACTCTCCCAAAATATCTGTGCTGAAGGAACGGAGACACTCTAAAGCAGATTTGGAGAAGGCATCCAGAAATTGCAGGGAGGAAGATGAGGAAATGTTACTGTATAAATAGATAAATGCATGTGCAATATAAATGGAAAATATATGTAGGCATACATATTTATATCCTTAAAAAATAAGAATATTTTATATTCTTATGTGGAAGAGTTTGAATTCATCTGAGCTGCTCTTATACTGTACCTTCCACACTACCTTCCAAATTTAAATAAGGGATATGGGGAGAAAAAGAAGATTGTTGGGAGGTCATTACAATATTATTCTAAACTGCAGGCTTGGGTTTTCATCCTATCCAGGAATACTGTTTTTTTTTAAATTCCTTATAATGTTTTTTATATATCTTAACAGCCTTAAGATTCTGCACTACATAAGACCTAACCCAGTATCAAATTAAAGTGCTTTCCACCTATTCCAAAGTAATCAGCATAAAATTGGTTGTCACTGCTGACAAACTCTGTTCTGCCTTTAAAACAGGGAGTCTGTTTGCCAGTATCCTGAGTTACAATGTGCAAAGATGTTCCTACTCCCTTCTTCACATCACCATCCAAACCATCCACCACTCATAACATTGCTGTGAATGGAAGGTGGTTTTGACAGATGTTTGGACCCTCAGGTTAACCCTTTGTCAAAACCTAGTCCTAGGACAACTGATGTATAATCCTTTCTTTATTGGGTATCTTTATATCTTGTATTTGAGGTACTATAGTGGACAATTTATTTCCTGCATCACTTGTTGAGTAGAATGGCTTCTGTTTTGTAGGAGCACAAAATCAAAGTTAAAATAAGGCATTACAGTAGATGGACTGGCAAAGTGATTTTTCACTGGGCATTTTAGTATGCCCTAAAAAAATATTATTGTCCGTGAATGAAATTTTACTAGAAAGTAGATGTCACTAAACATATGAAATGAAGCAGAAATTTTACTAGAAAGTAGATGTACAAAGTGAAGCAGAGCACAAGCTGGTAGAATTTTGTCAAGAGAAATTTATGGTCATAGCAATCACTCTTTTCCAACAACCCAAGAGATGTCTCTACACAAGGACAACACCAGATGGTCAACATAGAAATCAGATTGACTGTGTGCTCTGCAGCCAAAGATAGAGAAGCTCTATACAGTCAGTAAAAACAAGACCAGGAGCTGACTGTGGCTCAGATCATGAGCTTCTCATTACAAAATTTAGGCTTAAATTGAAGAAAGCAGGGAAAAGCAGTAGGTCAGTCAGGTATAACTAAATCATATCCCTGATGAATATACAGTAGAGGTAACAAATAGATTTAAGGAATTAGATCTGATAGGCAGAGTGCCTGAAGAACTATGGATGGAGGTTTGCAACATTGTACAAGAGGTAGCAATTAAAACCGTCCCAAAGAAAAAGAAATGCAAGAAAGCAAAATGGCTGTCTGAGGAAGCTTTATAAATAGCCGAGGAAAGAAGGGAAGCAAAAGGCAAGGGAGAAGGAGAAAGATACACCCAACTGAATGCAGAATTCTAGAGAATAGCTAGAAGAGATAAGAATGGCTTCTTAAATGAATAGTGCAAACAAATAGAAGAAAACAATAGAATAGAGAGGACAAGAGATCTTTTCAAGAATATTGGAGATAGGAAGGGAACGTTTCATGCAAGGACATGATAAAGGACCAAAATGGCAGGGACCTAACAGAGGCAGAAGAGGATAAGAAGAGATAGCAAAATTATACAGACGAACTATAAAAGAATGAGCTTAATTTCCCTGATAACCACGATGGGATGGTAACTGACCTGGAGCCAGACATTCTGGAATGTTAAGTCAAATGGGCCTTAGGAAGTCTAAGACTTCTTAGGAAGTCTGAACAAAGCTAGTGGATGTGACAGTATTCTAGCTGAACTATTCAAAATCTTAAAAGACGATGCAGTAAAAGTGCTACGCTCAATATGCTAGCAAAGTTATGCTCAAAATCCTACAAGCTAGGCTCCAGTAGTATGTGGACTGAGAACTTCCAGAAGTACAGGCAGGATTTTGAAGAGACAGAAGAACTAGAGATTAAATTGCCAACATATGCTGGATCATGGAGCAAGTTAGGGAGTTCCAGAAAAAACATCTGCTTCATTGACTATGCTAAAGCCTTTCATTGTGTGGAGCACAACAAATTGTGGCAAGCTCTTAAAGAGATGTGAATACCAGACCATCTTATTTGTCTCTTGAGAAACCTATATGTGGGACAAGAGGCAACAGTGAGAACTGGGTATGGAATCACTGATTGGTTCAAAATTGAGAAAGGAGTTTGGCAAGGCTGTATATTGTTGCCATTCCTATTTAACTTATATGCAGAGCACATCATGAGAAAGGCGGGGCTAGATGAATCCCAAATTGGAATTAAGATTGTAGGGAGAAAGATCAACAACCTCAGGTATGCAGATGATACCACTCTAATGTCAGAAAGTGAAGAGGAACTAAAGAACCTCTTGATGCAGGTGAAGGAGGTGGGTGCAAAAGTTGGTTTGAAACTCAACATTAAGAAAACTAAGATCATGGCATCCAGCCCTCTCAATTCCTGCCAAATAGATGGGGAAGAAATGGAGGTAGTAATAGATTTTATTTTCCTGGGCAGATGGGGACTGCAGCCAAGAAATTAAAAGATGCTTGCTCCTGGGGAGAAAAGGTATGACAAATCTAGACAGTATACTAAAAAACAGAGACATCACCCTCCCAACAAAAGCGCATATAGTCAAGGCTATGGTTTTCCCAGTTGCAATGTATGACTGTGAAATTTGGACCATAAGGAAGGCTGAGCTTCAAAGAATTGAGGCTTTTGCACTATGGTGTTGGAGAAGACTCTTGCGAGCCCCTTGGACTGCAAGGCAATCAAACCGGTTAGTCCTAGAGATCAACCCTGACTGCTCTTCAGAAGTCCAGATCCTGAAGATGAAACTCAAATACTTTGGCCACCTCATGAGAAGGAAGGACTCACTGTAGAAGAGCCTAATGCTGGGCGCAATTGAGGGCAAAAGAAGAAGGGGACGACAGAGAATGACGTGGCTGGCTGGAGTCACTGAAGCAGTTGGTGCGAGCTTAAATGGATTCTAGGGGATGGTAGAGGACAGGAAGGCCTGGAGGAAATTGTCCATGGGGTTGTGACAGGTCGGACACAACTTCGCAACTAACAACAAAGTGAAAAGTACTGTTCTTGTTGCTGCACATTCTATATATGTAATACATGACACTGGCATGAAAATCAGGGAGAAGTCTGCGGAGACATAGTTTGATTTAATTAAGCCCCAAATTATTTTCTTAATATAGTCACACACATCCTTTCAAGGAAAGATTGTGAGAACACTAGTCCTATATAAGCTGTATCTCCTTGAGAGGACAGGGCATGCTGGGGGAAAAAAGTTGGCACCTCTGCATGGAATGGGCCTTGAAGACAATCCAGAAAAGTGGGGCTCATGTTTATTTATTTATTTATTTTTATTCGATTTATACCCTGCCTCATTTCCCCGGTCAAGGGAAATGTTACACCACTGCTGTGTTAACTGCATTGACATTCAGTTTCTTTCCAGATATGATTCAAGATTCTGGTTATCACTTTAAAGCTTGAATGGCACAGGGCAAATTATTTGCTGATTGCCTCTCCCTGGGGGTATCTTCCTATTCCATTAGGTCAGATAGGATAGGCTCTCTCCAGGTTCTTCCTCTTAAGAACTACCATTTAGTGAAAACTAAGCATCACTGCTTCTCAGTAGTGGTCTCTGCCCTTCCCCAAGATCTAGCAGGCCCCTACCTTCCTAGTTTTCTGAAAATCCTTGATGATCTGGCTTTCCCCACAAGTTTTGGATAGTGTGAAACTGAAGCCAAGTAAAGTTGTTGAGAGATACAGCGCATGGGGATGTGTTGCATTTGGGAGCACTGGAAGATTCAATGTTGATTTTTCTTTTCTTTTTTTCCTGTTTTATTATGAGCCGCTCATGATTATGTTGCATAAGATCGTCAAAGTTATAAATCTTAGGAAGGAAGGAAGGATATTGCTTTTGGGCCATGTAAATTACCATGTGGGATGAAATAATATCTTATTTTTGTTAAGACAGACTTGGATTACCAAGTCATTTATTTTAGAAGACTGCTATATCTCATCTTCCAAAATTACCACACCCTTTAATAACAATACATATTTCAAGCAAGTGTAGACTTTCTTTAGGCAGAGAAAGAAACCCTGGAAATCTCTTCCTCCAAGAATGAAAAGATGCATTACGACTCTGTCCCCAGATATTGTAAAGAACACAAACAAATATATTTGATCAAATATTTTAATACATCCCAAACTGGTTTGTTAACAGTGAGAAGGCAATTTTATGGTGTACAAAATTGTGCATCTACCAGTACTAAGTGGCTGTTAGGAAAAATTCCACAATTTGATACCTCCTCTAGGTGCTGCATTAGAATTCTCATAATCTCCAATAAGTCACTAGTGATTCCAAGTGGATAAATGCTATACAGTATCTGTTCATTAATCCATTACAGAGTGAGTCACCAGCTTTAGGCAGCTAATTTTTTTGGAAGTATGGAAAAACAGCAATGTGTTAGTAATTTTATGGAATATTTATGATCTTGAGATAAATTGAAAAAGACTGATATAATCTGAAGAAAGACCAGAAAATGTTTATTGTTGAGTAAGGAGATGGCTCAGGGATTTGTCCACTCCAATCTCCAAATAATTTATCTTTTGCTGTTTATAACTTGACTGTTTAGATTTCTTCAAATGAGAGACTAAATGATTTTTAAATTCTCATTTTCTTGATTGTGGTGCAAAAAAAAATGTTTGCTCCCACGTATATATCAGATAGGAATGGGCTTTTAGATAATAGTTTGGAATCTGTAGGAATAGTGCTTACACATTTGTGAGGGTGGTTATTTTTTTTAGTTAATACTCAATCTGCTATTCATGGCTTATTTTTAGAGTTTACTGATTTATCTGGTATCTATTAGTCACAGTGTGCAATTTGAAAAGCATGAAAATATATATTTAACTTCTCACCACAAGTTGTTTAGAGCAATGACACTAATGCTACAGCTTGAGTACAACGAAGTTGTTATTTTGCTCAATAGATTTGAGTCTAGTTGCAAGTTTGATGGCATTGATTCACAAACTCTGGAATCATTTTGCAAAGGAACATACAGATTTTCCTTTTTTAAAAATAAGGGAAATTAGTAAAATCTTGTTCCTAGTCAGAAGTAAATCTCACTGTTTTCGATTACATTTACTTTTCAGTAAGTAAGCATAAGCTTTTGATAATTATGTAGGAACAGTTCAAATAAATAATTTAATTGTATTCAATTATTCTGCCCCAGTAACATTTCTGAATCAACATAATCAAAATTTGGGGTACTACTTAAATTAAATAAATATGATTAAATTCCTTTCTTTTGCATGATTTATTTGCTTTCTATTCACCCTATTAATGGTTAATTTTTGAACCTGGATAAGTTGCTCAGCTTCCTTTACAAAGGATTAAACAGGCATGCAAATATTTAAACCAGCATTCTATGATTTCCACTGGTTCAAAGATTAGACTAGGCTTTGTGTAGTGTATTAAGTGCTACACTCTGATCATAGGGAAGAATCAAGGCTTTAAAAAATGGTTTTAGCACTTGGGATGGGGTGAAAGTTAATATATACTGTCAGCAGCTACTAGCCATGAGGAGGATGAACATTAAATGTCTGTAACTCTTTATAACAGCTGCCTTATGTCCCAGAAAGACATGGCTGCTATAAAGAACTGCAGACAGGTTTATCTGATGAGCTTTGAAGCACTTTAAAAACATTGAATCCAAAATGTTGCGACATCCTAAATTTTATAAAGTAAAAACTTATTTTTTTAAAGACTACAGTATATACGATTAAGCTCTATTGCTGGACTAGGCTTACTTTGTAATACAAAAGTAATTTCCCAAAGCAATGCCAATCATTCAGGGACTTCCCCAGCGATCTATTTTTGTCTCCTATGATAGGAAAAGGTAAAGATGAAAAGAGAGGAAATTGTACTGCCAAATATGAGTAAGAAAATGTACTAGGAACAACTACTGTATATAGAAAAAGCTCAGAACCTGGTGAAAAAGGAGAATTTGAGGATAAAATTTATACTTTTTGAAATAAGAGGTTTCAGTAAACCTAACAATAGCAACAAATCGACATCCTATCACTATCCCTATGATACTATATGAAAGAATCACAGACCTAAGTACGCTGGCACTAAGAAATGATTTAACAATTTGTAAGCTATTTTAGGAATACTGCTAAATTTATTCCAGAAAAACCTGTTCCACGAGTAGTATGGTTGTTTCTGTTCTTTTCTGTTTTGTTTTATAAAGGTAGATTTAGAATATAGTATTAAAGGCTTATAATTCAGTGACCCAGACACCTAAATGTTGATGTCAACTAAAATTCTACACATCAGCATTCCTAATTTGCAACATTTAGTCTGATTGCAGGATGCTGGATAATTTTCAGTCTAAAGAGCAAATATTTGTGATGAACAATGTAATCCTAGTTAAGATGAATTTAGATTAAAAATTATTTTGAGAATGTCTAAGACTGAGAAAAAATTGGATTGTGACATAAATGGCACAGAAAATGTTCCTGAGTACTAGAGGTTTTAAAAATTAACTTTTTGGACCAATTAGGTCATTTTACCTACTATCAAACTATCACATTTTTCTCAACAAGGAGAAAGATGGCAGTTATTTCTTTTTTAAAAAAGAATACATGTTGTGTTCTACAAATCCAATACCTCTGGCTAAAGATAATAGTATTTTAAATATGATTCTACCTGGCCTATGCAAAGTATCTTTTTATTAAAAACACACTGGAATAATTGAATAAATAAATACACATGTAAATAATAACAATGACAGCTCCTTGGCTTATATTTGTTTTGGTTTTAATAATTTCAGATCCATCTATTATTTGAATTGAACATTCTAACAGACAGTTATTAATGCATTTTCTGAGTTTTTATTGCAGAAACAAACAATTGTTCAAAGAAAATCCAACCATTTCTGTAAGGTAGAGGGTTTCCCCCCTGTAATTTATCTAATAGAATCCCATACCATGTACCATTTTGTTCCAAAAAGCTTTTACCTCTCCCGCAGCCACTGCCCACAAAAAAACTTGAAGGGAATGGTGGTTTTAAGTGGTTGTGATGGATCAAAATTGGGAGAGTCTAATTTGCAGAAGTACTTTCTATCTGATAAAACCATCAATTGATACACCTTAGAGCAGGGGTGGGTTCCTACTGGTTCGCTGGTTACCCGTGGATACCCGCCACGCAGCTGTTCTGTCAGAGCACTTGCAGAACCGCACCAAGATTTCTCAGTCGATCGCGCTCAGCGTGCGTTTGACAGCCGTTCGGAAAGCACGCCCATGAAGTGGGTAACCAGCGAACCGGTAGGAACCCACCCCTGCCTTAGAGCTTTGTAGTATGTCGGAGCATATTCATTTTAACAATAAATATTGTTATTTCATCATTTTGGGGGGAGGCAATCTAGACACATTTTATGAAATTCTACTTTTGTTGTAGAAATCTTTCCTCAACCCTGAAACTTTTGCATGGAACAAATACAGGTGTTTTTAAGATAGCATAGCTATTAGATTATCATCAGGCAAAATTACTATAGAAGTCTATTAGATACAGCTAATGTCTATCAATATAATTTCCCATTACCATTCTGTCAACGTATAAGCAGATGATTAGGGTTAAAAGATAAAGCACAGTTATGTTCTTCCTTTGACAATGCCCTAATATTTGAACATTCGTTTAAAGAAAAATAAAAGAGACAAAGTGATAAATATCGCAGTGACTTACTTGCAAAACTGTTACTAAAGGTTTAGAATATAATTAGAATGCCTTCATTGGTAAAGGATTTCTAACTAATCTCTTCCCAAACCAAATACAATTTTAACTACTTAGTAGTATTCGGCCAACGTTTAATTTTCCTGCACAACAATTTAAAAGAGGAAATTAATTAGATTATAGGGAACTCTTATGGGATTTAAGCAGTGGTGGGATTCAAATTTTTTTACTACCTACTCTGTGGGCGTGGCCAGACGGCCATGTGACTGGGTGGGCGTGGCC